>CAUYON010021594.1:0-60172 GCA_963573935.1 Arctocebus calabarensis | reverse complement strand
TTTTTTCTTTCTTTTTTTTTTTTATTTTTAAATTAGTAAACTGTTTTTCTTTCCAAGCCTTCAGCTTCTAGGTTGCCATTGGCAAGACCACCGCACATGGGAGCTTTGAGGTCTGTTCCCCCAAAGCACTTCCAGTTATCAGTTCCTGGGGCCCCATCTCCCTCAGAGTCCACTGCAACCCTCCTCTTGCTCTACCTGCCACGCTCTCCAGCCCGCCCAGCCTGCACTGTCCTGCTCGATAGAGAATATGAGAGCTATCAGAACTCCCCCACTCTTCTGTTTTAAGGTACACTGTAAATCTATCGGTATCCGCTCTGATTCTGGTATTCTTCTTATAATAGGAAGGCTGTCCATCCTCCTCCCCAGAGCTGGTCTCTGTGCCAATGGTTCGGATTCATTTCTACCAGACTAATTTGATGTTTATACGACCAATTGCCCTGTTATGTTAAGCCTCTTCCACTCAACTGGATTCTCCCCTTTGGCTTCAAAGTTTATTTAAATCTCCTCTCCTTTAATCCCCTGCTCCTTCCAATGCCTTCCCTTCTCAAAGCCTAGTTCACACACACATCCTTATGTTTGTTCACATGCTTTTCTTTTTTGATCCCCGTCACTGCAGCTCTGAGGCTTTCTTGCTCATTCTCTCAGAGTTCCCTGAACCTCTTGACTTGAGCCTACTATGCCACGTCTGAACTGTGTCCTCAATAAAGGTATGTTGCTATTTTAACCTCTGGTACCTGTGAATGTGACCTCATCTGGAAACAAGGTCTTGGTAGGTGTAATGAGGTTATGATGGAGATCCTTTGGGTAGATACCAACTCAATCGACTGCTGTAATTTTAGGAAGAGGAGGAGAGACATGGGGAAAGGCCACGTGATGACTGTGGTAATGCCTGAGAATTTCTGGTCACACCAAAAGCTAAGACAAAAGCACAGAATAGCTTCCCCCAACCCCCACCCCCGGAGTCCAGGAAAAGAGTATGGCCCTGTAGACATTGATTTGCAGTCTCTACCCTCTAGAATTGTTAGAAAATAAATTTCCATTGTTTGAAGCCACCTATCTGCAGCACTTTGTTAGGGCAGCACAAAGAAACTAATGCAGTGAGGGAGGGACAAAGTTCTCTAGTGTTGAGCCATAACTAACTCAGGTGCGCTCATCAGAACCATCCAGCCTACCCGAGCTAGACCACTGCCGCGTTATTTCCTCAAAGACCTTCAGAGAATTCAGCTAATCTGATGAACCATTTAATTATCTTTATTTTTCAGAGAGGCCTATCTCATACTTTCCTTTAAAAAAAAATCAGACCTTTGAACTAAAACAGTCATTATCTATGGATCTTTCAAGCCCTTAGAACACCGGAGAGGTGTGAGATGAGAGAGTTTCCTTCTGTTGTTTGTACCGGGGTGACCAGATGTCCAGACAGGCTCAAGTCTCCTGATTTATGTTTCTTCTGAGTCCTGGTGAGGGGTGCCCCTTTTCTCTCTCCCAGCTGAGCTTGTTTGGGTAATAAATCATGATGCTTCCCCATCCAATGTCACTAGTCCAGTGACCACCTGATCTGCCTTTTCAAAGGTCTAGTCTTTGTTGTAGAAAAATAACATGTTTCAAGGGTTACTCCTTGAAGTTACCAACAGACACTCGGAGTCCGTACAGGGCTTCTCTGTGTAAAGACTTTGTCATAATTTTTTCGTAGAGAAAATAATGTTTTTGTTAAAAGATGATTCAATACCAACAAAAGAGGCTATGTTTTATGGCTGGTGATCAGTGTATGATATTCTGTTCTCTACACATTTATATCTTGTTTTTTTTTAATTTAGCAATTTATTATAAACATTTTACATGGTACTAAACACTCATTTGGAATCACCCCTTGTTGTGGGTTCATGTTATCCCACCACCTACAGCCCCACTTGTGGAGGACGGGTGGACACTGATAATGCCCTGTCCCTCCCATCCCATCCCCCACCCCTGAAGGCTTCCTGCTTTGCAGCACTGACTTACCTGGACTCTCCCATCTCCAAATCAGCTGCTGATTTCCATTTGCTTTCTTCTGCATTTGTTGACAATGTTGTTTGGTTCTTCAAAAGGAACCACTGAGTTTTATAAACTCTAATTCATCAGGATCGTCTTCTTTTCTGTGAATGTTTTTTTCTTTCCATAAGTTTCTCTTCCCAAAGTGCATTTCATAATTATTCCACTATCCGCACCCCATCTCCTTTGAAAAATCTCACACCACTTCAAACTCAGTTTGTCCAGAAATGACCTCAGAAGGAAGAGGAGAGAAAGTGTACTAATTTTTCAAATTTTAGTGGCAAAAAAGCCAATAGATATAGGGAAATAATGAAGTATACTCTTTGAAAATAAACACAATAGCTTCATCTTTCTAACGTTCTAATTTCTTCTTAACATTGAAAAGTTCGGATACAAATCTATCACTTGTGAAGAAATATTCATTTGAAATATTTCTTCATTTTTCTTTGTTTTGTCTTTTGTTAGTTTTAAGCAAAATTTTAAAAATATGCTTGATTAAAAATATCATGTATAGTATGCTCATGTTTTCTCTCCATGGATAGTAGATAGATATAAAAATACATATATACATACTATGTATATGACATTTATACCATATCTATATCTATCTGTGTATATGCGTATACATATGTATGTATTCAGAATGAACTATATATTATTCAGAGAGAGAGGGAGTGCTTTTACATTTTCTTTGAATTTTTTATCTTCATATGTTTATTTTGTTTCAGTTTTTATGTTTAAGGATAAAATTTATCTTAATTATGTAGAAAAAATCTATTTAAATAATCTCCCCTAGACCACTCCCCTGATATTTTCTATTTCAATGGAGTTGACCCTCCCCCCAGTCACTCAGACAGAAAACTGAAATTGATCTGTGCCTTGTCTTCACCCATATTTCTGATTCCCTGCGATCGCTTACAGGTCCCTCCAATTTTACCTCTTAAATATTCCTTAAAAGTTCCTTCTCTCCCCATTTCGACCACCCCTCTCCCCCTTCACATTGCACTTTCTGTCCCTTGAACTATTGCAGAAGCGTTTCTTTCTGGGATTGGCTTCCTGGAACACCTGCTGCCCACTGCTTCCCAAGGGAGGTAGCAGATTGCATCAAACCAGGTTACTGTCTGGCTCAGACTCTTACAGGGCTTTCTATCACCTACAGAAGAGTACATGTTCCCCTGGTTGACATATAAAAATACATCCAGGATCCATAAGGCAGCTGTCTTCTTCTCAGACCCATCTCTGGTATCCAGAACCACCTAGATCCCGACCCGCATCACCGACTTCCATGCCTGTTTGCTCCTTGCTTGCTTTGCTCCTCAGCACACTCTTTTGCTCACGCTGTCATTCCCTGTGCCTACAGTGCTTCATTTTTTCTTCTTTTCTTTAACTTTGCTAAACCCTGCACTGTCTTTTAAACTAAGCTGTGAAAGGCTGTGAATGTCCAGGACTTTCGAAGGCCCCTTTTGTATAACCTTGCCTTGTATTCCTGAGGCACTGAGAAGGTGTAATTCATTCTGACGTCCTCAGGTCTCCGGGTAGAGGAGGTTCCCTGTCTGCCCCGTCTGAGAATGGACTGCCACCCGATCACATAAGCCACCTTAGAAGCAAGGGATAGATGGAAGCAACCAGGTTTCTTCCGGCCACTATTCCTCAGTTCTTTAATTAATTCTAAGCTTGTAATTCCCCCTGAACATGGAAGTTTGGTTTCTCTAATAAAATTAATCCTGAAATCAGTTTTTCCCTAAGGAAAACAGAATTAAATCCATAGCACAAAGTCATCCTGTAGTTGATTAATAGGTTGAAAAGTCATGTAAGTCAGCCACAGAGAGCTTATTTATTTCAAAAGATCTAAGAAAAAACAAGTTAAAAAAAGTTTTAAAACCACAGTGCACTATAGTAATACTCTACCTTTTCCACTCAACAGTCTTATAACATACAAAATATTCCTTACTTTCTCCAAGATTCCCTTCCTTCCTCCCTTCTTTCCTTCCTTCCTTCCCTCCCTTATTCCTTCTTTCCTTCCTTCTTTTTTCCATTTTCCTTTCACCCCTAAAAAGGGGTAATACTTCCTACAAAGCTTTGAGAATACACTCAACTCACTCGACATTAATAAATTGACTGTAGACTCCAAAATTTTAATGCAATACAACAGTCTCTCTTTTTTGACTATGGCAATAATATTTTATTTCTTTAAAATATGTAGTTATGAACAATTTCAAATATATAGAGTGTTAAAGCACTCAGGTGCCCACTACTCAGTTTCAACATGTCTTAACAGTATGTCATGCCTCCTTGAGGTTTAAATATGTATTAAAAAATAAGATAGAGCCTAAATTCCTTTTTCATCCATTCCCTTCCCACTGCCTCATCCTCCACAGCCACCATTATTCTGAAGTTGATCTGTATCTCTTTGTCAATGTTGTCTCTTAATTTAATTATATGAATTTTCACAAAGCTTTTCAAAAGTGACATACAGAACTAAGTCCACTTCTTATAACATTTTTATTTCTTCATCAAACCCTACAAAATAAATAGTGCCATTAGACTTGAACATCACGCAGCTTTTATGTATGTGACTTTCACTGGTGAATTGAATGACAACTCCGATTGAAACATCTCTCCTTCAGTGTTAATCAAACCTTCTCCCCTCCCCCCCGTTTTTTGCATTTTCTGCCCATTGCTGTGTTGGTGTCTGTTAGACTGCCATTTATCAAAGGCAAGACACTGCCTCCGCTCGGAGCATTCTGCGAAATGAGGGTAATAGGATCAAATCATACAAAAATTCAGTATCGCTGCCTTCTAGATTATTAGAATCTTGGTTTTCTGCAGGGTATATCAAAAGTTAGGCCCCATATCTCCCCATCAGGCGTGGTGATCGGGGTTGGAGATGATTTATTACATGTGACACAGGCTCCTGTTCCTGCACTCGTAAAGGCCACGACTGCAAGATCTATCAAGCCAGCTTGCAGCAGTACACTGAGCCGAGATGAATAAATGAATAATTGTTTTGATAATATTAGCCAAGCATGTGTTATGTCTCTTTGCAACATCTGTTATTAACAACATAAACAAACGCACTCACGTCGCTTTGCTCTCGGAAACAACGTGATCTTCCCAATGTGGTAAGCCTTCCCAGGTATCAGCTAGAACAACAGGTTTTTCTTTTTTTTTTTTTTCTGAATGTCTCAGGATCAAGTGGAATGCCAGTGTGCTTAAAATAAAATGGCTGGATAAAACTCTGTTGGTGATTTTATTTAAAATACCAACTGTCTCTCTTGCCCCCTAAGATTTTAATATATACATGTATATATCTCAGAGTAGGGAAAGAAAATGAGTGAATGCTTTAACAAACACCAGAGTTTATTATATGCATGCAGGTTGGGAAACCTTGGCTGGATCACACTTTTTACTGAGCCAGCCTCAACAGCCTATCAGACAAATGGCTGATAACCTTTTGACTGATTGTGTCTAAGGATAACGGACTCTCTGGCTTGCAAGGCAATTCTTCCCAAATGTGCAGCTCTGGAGATGGGATAATCCTTCTTGGAACATTTTGAAATATTAAACAGGTTCCCTGTGTACAGTGAACCTCCCTATTCAGAAAGCTGCTAGGGCTCACAGGCTTTTTCTAAATAGGAAAGTGGGAGTCAGCAGAATTCAGGGATGGGAAGAAATAATCAGTGCTGAACACCAGCTTTCAAACACTAGGATTTGACATGAGAAAGAGAAACAATGGGAGAACGCTCGCATAGCTTCCTACATGCCCCTGTTCCAGCCCTGAGGGTGGAGGAGAAGGGAATCTCAGAGAAGCTTGAGTCCTATGACATTAGTATTTTTCCATGGCAGAGATGAGCCTTCCCAGGATACAGGAGCTCTCCTGGAGAGGTTTGCCATTCAAAAGAGTGAGGACACAGGACACTAGCCCTCTTCTAACCTTGACCTCATCTAACCCTGTTGAGCACATAGAGGTCAGTGTAGCTAGACTATGGCACTGAGGGCCAAACAACCCCATCCACACACAGAGTCCTGGAAGCAGGTAATGCCTGCACCAGAGGTGGGCTTCCTTTTCCTCTTTTTTCTTCTCCATGGGAGGACTCAGTAGCAGGATGCCCGTCTCCAATCCAGGCAGCAGGCCTTCATCAGACACAGAATCTACTGGGGGCTCGATCTTGAATTCCTAGTCTCCAGAACTATGAGAAATAAATGTTGCACTGGTAATCCACCAGTCCATGCAATTTTTTGTAGCAGCTCATACTGCGACATATATATTAGTCTTGTCCAACGACATTCCCATTTCACTGTACTCCATTTGACGTAGCTGTAATCTACCTTTCTGGGGACACTGTAATTTGTATACATGTTCCCTCAGAGGGATAACTACGTTGTCATTATTGACTATGCTATTATTTTTCCCTAAGCTCAGTTTGACAAATTCAACTTGAAGCATCACCTATTCTAACAATTGTTTTAAGGATAATATAAAATAATAAAATAAGAATAAAACATGATTTAGGCTCGGCACCTGTAGCTTAGTGGCTAAGGTGCCAGCCACATACACTGGAGTGGTAGGTTCGAATCCAGCCTGGGCCTGCCAAACAACAATGACAACTACAACCAAAAGAAAAAATAGCTGGGCATTGTGGTGGGCACCTGTGGTCCCAGCTACTCAGGAGGCTGAGGCAAGAGAATCGCTTGAGCCCAAGAGTTTGAAGTTGCTGTGAGCTGTGATGCCATAGCACTCTACTGAGGGTGACATAGTGAGACTCTATCTCAATAAAAAAGACACATGATTTAAATATTTACTCTATGCACAGATCATTCTAGGCACGGCAGGTATGTTAGTCTATTTTCTGTTGCTATACCAGAATGCCTCAGACTGCATGATTTATACTGAACAGAAATTGAAGAGGCTCATTGTTCTGGAGGCTGGGAGTCCAGGGACGTTGGAAACCTGTATCTGCTGGGGGCCTTTGTGCAAGTCCATCCTCCTGGGGCAGAAGGAATAAGGGCAGGAGAGAGTTTGAGAGAGACAAGAGAGATAGAGGCAGAGACAGAGAAGAGGGTAGAGAGAATAGAAAGAGACAGAGACCAGTGGTGGGAGAGGAGGGACGAAACTCCTCAGAAACCCACTCCCACAATAACCGACCGGCTCCCATGACCGTGATAATGGCATTGATCCATTCATGAAGGACAGAGTCCTCAAGACCTAATCACCTGTTAAAAGTCCCATCTCTCGATACTGCTGCGTGAGGATTGTGTTTCTAGCTCATGAACTTTGGGAGCATGTCTGAACCACAGCAATAAGAGCTACTCACGGTCTCCAAATGGCTCTGCCCTAGGGATCCACGGCACAAATTGTGTGACTTGATCCGGCTCATCACGAGGCTTTCCTGAGAGGCAATGTTTTAAATCTGATTTTAGGTTTTCAATGTATTTGAAACGTAGACAGGATGAGGACATGGGTAGGTTTCTATAACAAAGGCTCCTGGAAACCGGTAGTGTAAAGCGTAGAAAACGTGACTTTGCTCATACGTAGTCTGTCCTTGGACTAACAGAACTAGGATTTAGGGAATCTTGATTCTTCTGTCCTTTACGGGACCAGATTCTTTTCAAAGCTGTGCGATTCATCATCCACCCTACTGTTGCTGCAGTGCATCAGGCCCCCATCCACTTTCTGTAAATAAAGTTTTATTGGAACACAGCTATTCATTACATATTGTCTATGACTGTCTTTATAGGCCAATGGCAGAAATGAACACATAAACAAACAGTATCCCCCCATAAAATCTAAAACATTTATCTGGTCCTTTACAGAAAGTTTGCTGACCCCTGGGTATTGCTGTGGAGTGCATGGCTGAAGATGAGTCACCATCATGTCTGAGCTCAGTTTGTAGAAAGGATAAAAGAACACAGAAAAGGCACTCCTATTAGCGCCAGGCATGGAAATGGCACATGTCACTTCTGGTCCCGCTGACTGGGAGGGAACTTAGTCTTTGGCAAGGCAGCTCATGGCAGCCTGTGAAATGCATTTGTACTAACAGTTTCACCCGAGGAGTGGGCCCGAGGGAAGGAGTGTGGACAGCTTTGCTGATGGAAATCAGGCTTCCTGCATTCAGAATAGAGAAGTGTATTTCTCCTTTAGTATACACAAACTTTGGTGTTTGGTAGACAGAATAAATTCTGTCAATCCAATGTTCCCCTTTGACTGAATGTCTGTGTTTATTTTAAAGAAATACGTATCTATGTTTCTACATCATTTATACCTCTCCTCATAATGTTGCTTCTCAGCAGCTATTGGGCATTCAAAATCCCTGGTAGAGAGTGAAGAGAAAGTTCAGTGTCTTATCATGAAGTCTGGGAGTCCATGTGGCATCTTAGCTCTGCAGGTCAACATGTGGTTTGTCAATCCCCAGAGCAAGTGAGGCTTCCTGTAGTACTGAATGCGGCTGATTGCAACAAAGACCTCCTAACAGAATCGCCAAGCGGGGTTAGGGACATCTGCTGTTAGGTGATGCCAATAGGAGCCAAGGCACCTTAGGATGTGTGATAACCCCCACATTGTATAAGATATCCCAGTTTATAGAATATTTCGAGTTAATGATCTCATGTGGACAGCGTTAAACTCCCTAAGGTAACCAGCTCCGACATTCAAGCCATTTAGTGTTCCCTGTTTTCTCACCACTCCATGGCTTTGGCACCTTACCTCCTTCTATGGAAGTTCAGAAATCTAGAGTTCGGCCATTCACTAGCTCCCAGGAATCTCCACATTGAGAAAGAGACAAATAGACAGAATAGAAACTTTGTTCAGGCTCCTAAATTTGGTGCTAAAGAGGCCAATGGAACACAGCCTAATTCCTGATCGTGACCCTTTCCCTTTAGTGAAAACTTCTGCAGTCGCCCCAGCCTCCTGACAAGTTAAAAGAAAGTGTTCAGCAGAGCCCTGACGCCCTCTGTTTAAGAAGGCACAACTTCCATCACTTATCTGAAGCTTCTTCCATAACAGACCAGAACCAGCAGCCTTCTGGTCTACGTTCTCATAACAATTCCCCTGCACAGACACACATTGACATATATAATTCTGCACACAACCACCATCATGGTCCTTATATTTCTACTAGAAGGGCCACATAAATTGTATTAATAGAATATAAATAGATTATAAATTTGTTTTATAATTCCCTAAAATACGTGATTGTCTCGAGAAAGGCCGTCGTCTAATCTCTTCTTTCTTACTATAATGTCTTGTATATCATGCGCTCAGCCATTCTTGTTGGGCGAGGGAAGGAGTAATGAGCAAGCGAATGTGGGGAAGAAGCTGTCGGAAGTCTCGGGGATGTCCTGAGCATGGGGGCTTGAGAAAGGAGGGGTAAGCACAGCCTGATTCACAGTCAGGAGCCAGAATCCTGCTACAGCATCTGTAACTGAAAGACCCCAAGGTCGCCAGGCTGTGGGCGCCTGAGGCTTGGTCAGGAATTGCTCTGTTCACATTATTGAGGAAGAAATGGGAAGAATGTGGGCCGGCTCGTCCCACCTTGTCCTGCGAGTAAAGATGCTCAAAGCCAAACTACTCCCAACTGTTTCTTACCCCGTCTGGTAGGGAGTTCTGAGACATGGCATTCTCTGAGATTACACTCAGCTCCAAAAAGCCCTGTTAGTACGAAAATGTCTTCCCTGGAAGAGCACCAACGGGCCTGTGACAGGGGCTGTGGCACCCTTGGGAGAGAGCGGGGTGGGCTCCCAAGTTCATGCGGCCCCCCTGCAGAGGCTGTGGGTGGGGGGCGCTCCGATGGGGCCCAAGGCAATGTGGGGACGAAGGGACGCAGGGAGCAGAGGAAGGGCTGAGCGGTGAGTGGACACGGGAACCAGGCCACAGAAGAGGAAGAGACGCTGAAGACAAAATGCTGGGGACGTTTGCCCAGAGAGATGGGACAGGATAGTTTCCCTGGCTTTTCGAGATGGTTCCCAGATTTTAGCCTGTGTTCTAAAATTTCATCAGGAATAAACTCTTCCCAGGTGCCAACCTGGATGCATCAACAGAGAATTTATTTTCTAGAGTGGCTAATTCACAAAGTCCCTTTCTAAGTTTGAGCGGGACAGTGAAACAAGGGGAAGGCTACTTCTGCAACACGTCTGTGCGGAAGAAACCACAGGAGCCATCAGCCAGGCCTGCACATCTGCACAGCCCCCATCCCCCACCACGTGTGCTCACAGCTGTGCTGTTACAAGCAGCACCGTGGGGGTGACACTTTGTGATCATACTCCAGATCTGTCCTCGTCACACAGGTAAGACTCTGCTTTACCTGGAAGCTCATTCTGGAGATTCTCTGGGTATTCAGATGATGCCTTAGCCGTTTGGAGATCTCACAAGGAAAAGAACAGTGGGAAGCTTCCAGGAACCTCAGGCGGCCTCCAGCAACATCAGCAGAAACGAAAGTAAGACCGATGATCTTTGCCCTGAAACCACGAGGAAGTAAAGGGGTAAACAGCCACGCGGGTCGTCAAGCCCCTTCCCCAGCAGCCTCTCCAGCAGCAGCCCAGCCCTGAGTGGCAGAGAGGTTAGCCGTGTTGTTTTAAGCCACTAACCTAGAGGTCCTTTGTTGTACATCAGCAGAAAACCAACACAGTGGGGTCACTGAAGTACAAAATATTCGATCCATGTCTCAGATTCCTATTAAAAATAAGTAGGAAAGGGGCTGCCAAGGAATACAGTAGAAAGAGCACTTGTCGCCTTGGAGAAAGACAGACACGGATTTAAATTACAAAGCCATCCCTTGCCAACTTGTACAAGTCATTTAACCTCTCCTCACTGCTCGTTCTTCTCCAGCAAAACTGAAATGATAAAATGCAGGTAAGCAAGAGAATTCAGTAGCTTTGATTGTTAGATTGAAGTCATCATTTACGATAAAACAGAAATCTCTAATGTTGATTGAGCACCTGCTGTTGGGCCAGTGCGCTGAACATATTATATGTATGAACTCAGTCACTCTAGTCTCCCTAAGAGGCAGATACTGTCATTATGACATTTGACAGATGAAGAAACAAAAACTCGGAGGAATTCACGAACTTGGCTGGGAGTTGAACCTAGACAATAGATCTGCCTTTGTGGTTATCTTGGGTGTGGCAGGAGAGTGGTGGGAGACGTGACCCACAAAGACAACGGTGTGAGAGTCGGGCAGACTCTCCCAAGCTGTGTGGGCCACTCAAAGGAGCTTAGCCTTCTTCCAGCCTCAAAACAGGAGAGAGGAGAAAGGATTCCCACGGCAACCTGACCGTGCCTAAGCATAGACGTCCCTTTATGAAGATGCTGCTGCAGGTGGGTGGCAGCGGACTGCTCGCCCTCCGGAGTAGGTGGGCTTCTAGGAGCCAGGCTAAGCATCTGTCGACCATGCACGCAGTCACTCTGCTGAGAAGGTTTCCGCATCCCAAACAGCTGACTTCCAGATAATTTTTTAAATTTTAACATGTATCTTGCTTGAGAAGTGTTTTCCATTATGTGTGTGTTTGTATAATTACATGATTTTTCTTTTATTTTTTCTCATCAGATCTTTATTTACAAACCCAGCAAATCCATTGAGTTGGAGCCTCATAGTAGTAACTAGGTCATCGCAGCTGAAAGAAGTCCGCAGCCCCTGTGCTTGTGTTTCCCAAAGGCAGACGAAGAAAACAATCACTCGTTCCTCCTTGGGGCTCTGTGCTGAGCAGAGCTGGGAAGATGATTGATTGGCAAGTTGTCAGCACAGCAGTAGCCACAGGGGAGATCAGTGGCAGAGAAGGCCTAAAGATCAGAATGATGCATTTGGCTATTCATAACCCTTTCACGGAGCTTAATATATGCCACTTGCCCCAGCAAAACAAATAAACGTGGAGGAGTTCAGGACTTCTCAGGGTGGGCTGGAGTAGTTTAGGCTTCAGGGACCCCGAGGTGCACTCAGAACTTGACACTGTGGGGGTGGAGTCAGTCATGCGTGTGGCCACTGTGGTCACCACGAGTGCAGAAGCTCGGTGTTGCTGGGGAGTTTGATAAACCCTGTTAGGTTCTCAAGGCGGCCACTCCCCACATGTTATATGGGGTGATTTTCTCTGGGATGGAGGAATACATCAGCGTGCCAGGGGTTCGGTCCGGGCAAGCTGTGTTCATAACCAGACAGACAGCAACTTAATAAATGCTCAGGGGGAAACCCAGGAAGCTACCGTGGTGGGAGGCAGAGAGCCCCAAGGCAATACCAAGAACAGGAGGTTCAACTGAAGGCCCCTCACTTTGTAATTGCTGGGTTTTGGCAAAGGAGTATTCTGTCATTCTTCTGGGAAATTCATCCTTAAAGTCCAGAAAGTATCTTGAGAAAGCTCATGGGGTGAAATTTGCCTGTCTTGCTTTTAGAGCTCGGGGGACCTTCAGGACAGTTACTCTTCCCTATTTCTGTTTGTTTCCCAGCTTCTCACACTGGGTTCGCCAAATGATGGCCCATCGCCAGGTTCTGAATGGACGGTGGGCTGAGGGTGGTCCTTGGATGTTTAAATCATTGAAAAAATCCAAAGAAGATTGATAATTTTTACGTCTGAAATTATTTAAAGTTCAAATTTCAGTGTCCATCAGTAAAGTTGTATTTTCCAACTCGACACCATTGACGTTTAGATCATTCTCTCCTGTGGGGAAGCCTTTGCAGCCCCATCCTTGGCTTCCACCTGCCTGGTGCCGACTGCAGCCCTTTTCCATCCCTGACAATCAGAACTGTCTTCCTGGATAGCCCGGTGTGCCTTGGAAGACGAAATCTCTCCCTGTTGAAGAATCCCTTTTCGACTAAATCATAGCCATGTTCACTTTTTTCACTGTTGTCTGTTTTCGTGCAACCACAGCAGGGTTGGCGGTCCTAACAGAGACTCTTAAAGATGAGAATATTTACTCTCTGCCCCTTTTCAGCTGGTGTTTCAAGACTCCTGGTCCAACAGCTCAGCATTTGAGAAAGGAGGAAAGGAAGGGAGGGAGAGAAGAGAGTAGGTCGGACAAACAAAGTACTCTTGGAGAAAGATGAGTTATTGTTTTTCTGACACAAAGACCAGTACACAAATGCCAGGCTGAGGGCTGGCCTTTCCCAAGTACAGGTTTACACCTAAAGCAACGTCATCTGAGTCCCTGAGGTCAGCCTCTTCTACTTTAAACTCCAAGATGCTACTGTCTATCATGGAAATTATAAGTCAACTAAAAAGAATAAAAGGGGAGAACATGTAAGTATTGACGCATGTTAGCAACTCGGGATCTTTCTAAATAAATTAGGTGCCTGTAAAGCCTCAACAAATTCCAAGTAAATAGACTGAGAACCTTTTTGTGAAATCCATGCAGAAGAAAGGGTTTGATATGTGTTGACCATTCAACACTTATTCAAGAGAATCTATACAGACACGTAACCCCCCAGAGGGCTCCTGGAGCTGGGCATGACCCCCTCATTTTTGTCAGGAAGAAATCAGTCACCAACCTCAAGGGACTGTCTGAGCTCTCACGAAGTCCAGAGCAGAGCTGGATCTGGTTAGGACAGTGGTTCTCAACCTTCCTAATGCCGTGACCTTTTAATACAGTTCTTCATGTTGTGGTGACCCCCAACCATAAAATTATTTTTGTATTACAAAATAATTATTGTATTAATTACAAAATAATTATTGTATTAATTAGTAATCCTAACCACTGGGTTAGGATCTGGATAAGTGTCTCCTGCATATGACATATGCTGAACCTGAACTAATCACATCCACAAAGAAGGCAAATGTGCCTCTGGGGTTATCTGGCATTTCTGGAAACTCTGGGTGTGAAAAGGACAGAGTCAGGGCAAGGGCTCAGCTCCCTCAGCTTCCAAGGAGCACGAGCTGCGGGTTCCTGGGGCGGCCACCTGTCTGAGATGCTGTGCAGTGTCACTATTTCAGGGCTCCCTCAGACAATCAGAGCGAGGAAATGGGCTGAAAGTCATGTGCAAAAGCAGGCAGTACAAAGAGAGATTTATCACTTGTTCTGACAAATTGACAGTGAAATTAAAAAGCTTAATTATTTCAGCATGAATTTTGAGAGGCTGCTTTTCCCACCGAACATATGAAAAAGTTTCAAAGCATTTTGCAGCAATAAAACATCTGTGACCCAATTTACATAAAACAGAATAAAACTGAGAGTTGTTATGGAGGCAAAGAGCACCCAGGCGACGTGAACCCTTGCTCTGTCTTTCACCAGTAAACAGACCTGGTGCATGAGGAGGCTGTTAGAAAAGTCCTTATAAGTCTTGAGTGTGGAGGGAGATGGGGAAGGCGGTCGTGTAGGACCAGGAACACCACCAAGAAGGATGTATGAAGTATGTGATAGATCAGAGGCCAAAGGAGAGGTGTGCTGAGAGTTCACTAATGGAAAGATAATAGCTCCCAGGAGGAAGGGGACAGAATAGAGTGAACACATTGTAAGGACAAAAACACACTTAAAAAACTATGGCACAAACCCACTATCCAAAAGTGTTGGATTATAACACTTCTCAGCTACTTCTTCCATCTTATTTTCTGTGCTGCTAATGGGGAAAGGTGGGAGGTGGGGTGTGAAGGGCTCCATGGTTTATTCTGAAAGGTCTTCGCTATGTCTGGAGCTTAGTCACCATGGATCAGGAAGTGCTTTAAAAAATATGTATCTTTTGAAAAACGTGAGATCCGATCCTATATACTCAATTTGTATTCACGATTCTTGAATGATTTGAAGTGTATTATTTTAAACTGATATAAAACTTGACAAAAATCTGTTCTGAAGAATGCATAGAATATTGACATATGGTAATTTACTAATTAGAGAAAAAATAGGCAACACTTAACTTCTATAAGACTTGAAACTCAAATTGTGCAAAGAATTAACTCAATTGAATCAACAATGCTTCGGCTTCGTGCCTTTGTTATTCAGTTTGAAAGTATTGTTTTCTAAGTGAACTTCTGGCTATCTCATGGTCTTAATAAACAGAAGGTGAGTTTAAAAACATAACGGCTTATAGGTACCTTTTAAATTAACGATTTTTTTAAGCATTAAGAAGTGGACCTCTAAATCAAGGACTCTCAAAGGGTGGCACACCCTCTCCCAAGGGTGGCTGGGGATTGGGAACAAATCATATCTTAGAGACTTTTCAAAATGCATCATGACCACCAATCCCCTCCCACCCACCCCTGGGAGAAAGTATAACACACATCTCCAAAGGGGCAGCACCTGCCCACAGCCCTGCGTCCCATTCTTATTAGAAATCAGGGCCTATTCACTCACTGTCACTGGTGAGAAGGGGCGTTTCTCTCAAGGGTGTTTGAAGCAGGACGGAGAAGCATAAGCCAGATGGTGGCTCTGTTAGCTCCATTCAACGTGAGCCACGTCAAGCACTGGCTTCTTCTCCCATTAGCACAACTGAGTGCCAAAGAAGAGAGCCCAGACCCGGCCACAGCATGCACCAGGCTGCCCCGGGAACCAGCCTGACCTCCCAGCTCATTGCCACTGAAACCTTCACGCAGCTGAGCAAGGGGGAGCAGCACTCGTGGCCGACTTGAGCAAGTGCTGGAGCAAGTGGCTAACATCAAGGTCCATTGGAGCAGGATAGACGTCAGTGAGAGGAATGGATCTGCCCTGGGTGGGCTGCAGAGACGGACCCTGGGGCGGACCTGGACAGCACGACTGCTGCCCGCTGCAGGACGCTCCAGCCGGGACTCAGGGGGATGAAGAACCTGCTCCCAGTGGCTCCTTCCCGAGGGCTGCTGACAATGTGGACGTTGACGTGAACGTGCCGTATTTCATATGATGATGACTAATTTTTTGTAAATAACCCCTAAGAATAAATCATAAGCATCTTCTCTGTTGGTTAGATGCAGCCTGCTCCAGGGCCCCTGAAATCAGGGTCAGTGCAAAGCCAGGCAGACCTTCAGTGGGCCCAGTGACTTGCACTGAAGACTCTAGATCAGTCCAACCAGTCAAAGGCTGACCTCTCAGAGAAACACCCTCACGGTCACTCCCAGAAGGAATGTGTCACCAGCTCAGTCACGTTGACTCTTAAAATTAACCACTGCCACTAAAAAACTAACAGTTGAAAATGAGACTCTGAATTACTCACGTGTTTAAAACATAGAAACAGAAATGCCCTGTAATTAAATATTTAAAGCAGAAAGGCAATGTGAGTTGAGTTATTACTAATCAAATTCACAGCATGCAATTAAACAGCATTTTAATGCAAATGTGTAGGCTTTGATGTATATTATTAACATAAAGAGAAAATGAAAAGTGATAAGTTAATTGTGAAACTTAAGAAGCTGAAAAAATAAGATTTAATAGTAAGGAAATCAAGGAAATATGTGACTCTCTAACCCCTAAAATTCTTATAACCTGCCTGCATAAGAGAAAAACATAAAGGCCTCTTCACTGAATTTTAGAGTCAGATTTATATCACTTTCCCTCAGTGAAGACCAGTGAAGACAGATAGTAAGGGCATTTGCGATAAAGGGATAGATATCTGATAGGTAAGTGACAGATAACTAGATAATGTTTTAGCCAAAATCATTTACCCATCCAATGCCCAGCTTCTCTCTAACTTGCTGACAGAGCTCCTTCTCCCCATTGTCAGTTGGCAAGCAGGGTCAGGTAGCCTGTTTCCCAACCTTCCCTGCAGTAATCCACGGCCATGCTTCCCAACACTGTCAAGGGCACCAAACAGAAACGTCCCCAGCACTTGTTGAGTAACTCTTTATTTTATTGATGTAAAGCGATACTTGGGGAGAAATTACCCCACATCCAGCTTTATCATATGGTTGACAACTTTTTTGGATCTATGACTAGATAAAATTATAGGCAAAATCCAACATGCTAAGACCACAGAAGAAATGTGAAAAGTTCTAGTGTCCTGATGGAATTTTAGAGCTCCTGAACTCTAAACTCTAAGCATGCTCCCTAACTCCAAACTCTTCGTCATGAGAGACAATAAATGTTTATATCGTTCTGTGCATTTTTATTAAAGTGTGCTTTTTACCTGTGGCCCAAATCAACTTCACTTATTATGCAGTTAGTAACTCCTGTATTTCTTTTTCTTCCTTCCATAGTCAACATGAACTCCACCACTGGGTTTCACTTACATATGGGAGTATTAGAAGAGAATGCATCTGAACAATTTTATGCTTGCAAAAAAACATGCCCCAAGTAACTCCTTTCTGAAACACAGAAAACTAAAATCATGTAAAAAGTTGACATGCTTGATCTAGAGAGAAAAATTGATGATTCTTCTCAATTTCCAATCACTTTATATTTCAAAACATGCCAGACATTTCCACATCTTAATTTTTGGAGATAATAGTTCATGGCAACATCATTGAAAAAAATATCTTGTTTTGATTCAAAAATGTGTCTGGTATTTTCCAGCAAGATGATAGCATGCTTTCATTTAGATCATCTAATGAAATTTTTAAAGCAGTCCCATATATAGTTGGAAGCATCTCCATTTTAATAAAGAGAAACTGGAGTTGAGAGGAGTTCCTTTGGAGAACCTGACCAAGTTTTATATGACAACTTGTCAAAGTAGTAATAACCACAGCAATGGCAAGGACAATGCCGTTAGCTTGAAGCTCTTGGTTTCTGGATATGATGTATAGAAGTGCCAAGAGACACTTGTGAGCACAGTTAATTTTTTAAAATAAGAATAGGTCATGGGTCAGGTTGAACTGTCATATGAAAATGGCATTCCAAATACCATATCTTAATCTAATACAAAATTTACTAAAAGAAATTATGTCATGTTGAATCTGGTGTCAAATAGTCAAAGTCACTTTATTTCACTTGAATTTTTCTTGGTCTTTTTTTTACTTACATTTGACATTTGCTTAAAAAAAAAAAAAAAAAAGACTATTGGAGAGTCACAAATATCTTTTCCCAAAAAGTAAAACACTACATATTGCACTCAGAACAGAACAGATGGATTCTTTTCTAAGGAAAAAAAAAAAATGAGGACCATGACACCAGCATGGATGTCAAAAGAATGTCAGGCCACTCCTGAAGGGTGTCGGTCACAGCAAATGTAAACAACAACAAGATGCCACAACACACCCATTAGAAAGCCGAAATCCAGAACACTAACAGCACCACGGGCTCCCCAGGACACAGAGCGACCGGAACTCTCTTTCTTCCACTTTGGAAGACAGTTTCACAGTTTCTCACAAAGCTAAACATACACTTACCATAGGATCCAGCAATCACGCTCCTTGGTCTTTACCGAGAAGGGCGGAACATTTGTGCCCACACTAAAACCTGCACGAGGATGTTTACAGCACCTTCACTCTTCATAGTCATCCAAATTGGGAAGAAAACAAGATGTTTCTGAAAGGTGAAGGGGGATGTAAATTGCCGTAAACCAGACCAGGAAATATTATTGGCGCTGCGCGGAAATGAGATAAAAGACGTGAAAAGACATGGCAAGAACTGCAGTGCATGTTACTGTGTGAAGGTGGCCCGTTTGAAAGGCTGCCTCGTAGGAGTCTTACTGTCTCACATTCTGGAAAGGGCAGAACTGTGGAGACAGGAAACGATCAATGGTTGGCAGAGGTTGGGGTGGGGAGGCAGCAGGATAAACAGGTAAAGCACAGGGGACTTTTAGCAACTAAACTATTTTGTGTGGTACCGTGATGTGATACCTGTCACTGTACATTTGTAAACCCACAGAAAGGTCACCACCAAGAAGGAACCTTCATATGGACTTTGGGTGATACAAATGGGTCAATGTATGTTCATTGACCATCAGAGACTGTTACTGTGGCAGGTGTTTTTTTATTGTTGTTATTGTATGTGTGAAGACAGGAGGCATATCTTTCAAAAATAAACCAAATCAAATAAAAATAAATTGGCTCGGCGCCTGTGGCTCAACGGGCTAAGGCGCCAGCCACGTACACCTGAGCTAGTGGGTTCGAATCCAGCCTGGACCCGCCAAACAACAATGATGGCTGCAATCAAAAAATGGCCGGGCATTGTGGTGGGCACCTGTAGTCCCAGCTACTTGGGAGGTGGAGGCAAGAGACTCGCTTGAGCCCAGGAATTGGAGGTTGCTATGAGCTGTGATGCCACGGCACTCTATCCAGGGTGACAGCTTGAGACTCTGTCTCAAAAAAAAAGTAAAAATAAATAAAAATAATAAAAATAAATAAATTAATTAATTATTAAATTTTGAAAAAAGCAAACTTCAGGTGACCAGAGCAGAAGAGTGAGCCAGGACCAGCCATGTGTGACAGAGAAACCCAGAATTACACAGTCACATCCACTGTGCCTCATTAGGATATTTACCTGTTCTCTTATCTACATCTTGAAAAAACTATTTTTTCAAAATCATCTTTCTGCTCCCCTATCCTGTTTTAGAGTCTTTTTACCTTTTTCTTCAATAAATGCTCATTTTAATGAGTTGTGCCTATTTGCAGTCACTCATTTGTTGCCTTTTCTGATTCATTATTTTTTTCAACAACCTTGCAACTTAACATCACAAGACTGATTTTTCTAATCTCGTATTGCACTTAGTTCGGTACTGATAGTTCAAGGTCTATGAGTCATTTCTGTTTCCCTGGATAGTCGCTGTACTTTGAAGAGCTTGGAATGGTGGAGGCAGCTTGGATTACTTTGGCATTTGGACCAAGCTGCACCTTGAGTCAGGTCATGAGCAAACTCTGCCTTAGGCAGAGACCATCTGACCATTCTGAGCCTAGCCCACTTATCTGCCAACATGCTTGCTTTCACATATCAATTATACCATGGACAAAATACAATTTCTCAATTTCTGCTAATTGAACAATATGCCATGGACTCAAATCCTGCAACCCCAGCAACACGCATTGTGTTCTAGCTTGTCATCCACTATTGACGAGCCAATCCATTTGGGAACATTATTCTTTTTGGGAAATGGGGTGGAGAAAGAGAAACACAAAGCAAATATATTTATAAACATAATGCACGTGTTTTGGGGTTAGAATGAGAATTTTGCATGCCATTGTAGAGATACAGCCATCAAAAATAATTTCAATTCAGTCCAATCTTTGTAAGTTTATTTCTGTAACTTATAAATACTGCAAAGAGCTCACTCTGGCTTGGCAATTCACACTTGGGATATTTGAAAATATACTTTTCTATCTGGTCAAATAAGTTAAAAAAAAAAAAGTGTTTGGCTAAGAAAGGCCAACGAGATGCAGACGCGTTTGATTGCTACAGCAAGTCTAGCAGCCAAGACAAGTGTTTTGCAAAAAGGAAGTCACAGTGCCGTGAACAGAGTGAGGCTGACAAACTTTGTTGCTGACACAGGATGGCAATAAGGAGCACAAGGGGCATTACTCTGAGATCACGTGCCTAGGCTTACATCCTGAAAATGCAAAATTCAAGACAGGGGCTCTCAGGGGGACTCTGCCTGGCTAGGGCGTCCTTGGGAAGGAACGCACAGGGCTGATGCCGGGCCTTTTCCTAAATGCAGCTCACATCAACAGTGTTTCCAGTCACATTACAGCTCAGAGTTGGGCACAGGTGCTGATTCAAGATAAACCTAACACTTGTCTCATTCTCAGAGATCTGTTGAAAGAAAGCACCAGACTCGGGGGAGCTGAAAGCCGTCTCTGGGGAGTCGAATCAAACCCTGCAAGGATCTGATGGTACACGCTCATCCTAACCACAGGCCTTTGTGGAAAGAAGCTATTCATAATTTAAAACTCTTACATTTGAACAGCAATTAAAGGTATTGAAATCAATTTCTCATTAGTTAGACAAATGGACCTTCACCTTGATGCTATAAGGTAAGAGGCTTGATACAGAGACAATCTAAGGAACAGCATTTGCGGTTTCTTGATAAGCCCTACACCTGTACCCATCACTGGGTCATCACCGGGACTCTGAGCTGCTCAAACATTTGTTTCTGGTAGAAACTCCTAAGTCCTTGGAGCCACCTCTCACGCATGCCTACCCATTTCTGTTGTAACTTCTGCTCTCTTGTTTAGTCACTGCTGCTTTTTTCTGCTGTCTTTATACATATTACATCTTTTCCCTGTTTTGCGACAGCCAAGCCACAACAGTCAGAGAAAGACTGACTTCACCCCTTAGCCTGCACAGCCTTATAATCATACAGTTGCCAAGAGCATCACCGCTTTTGAATTTTCAAAGCTCTCTCTGATTCTACTTCACATCATGTTACCACGGCAACCCCAGTGACAGATGTTTCCACACTGGTGAGGATTGTGAGCTGTAAGGTTCTGATAGGTGTGGTCACAGGGGGACATTAAACAGTAATAGCAAAAAGACAGATCTAAGACCAGTGACGAAGATGAGCTGTGCAAAGTGCTTGAAGTCAGCTAGGTCTTGTAAGTGTTTGATCTCCTCATATTAAATAAATAGTCTTCCATTTGCATCCAATCGTCTGACAATAACCACTACCTCCTGCTATGTAAATAACTTATCATGCAGGACATATACACACGCACACTTATAAATATACTTATGTACACCTTTGTTAGGACCGATTCGTGCCAAGAACAGAGGCTAGTATCTGTGCAGATGCCGTTTATATCAGAGCAGCAGAGGAAGTTGGCTGGGAGGAAAGGAAGTCCGCGGCTGACAGATAGCACCGTGCCTGCACCTGAGGCCTTCCGACCCTGCTGCAGGTCAGCTGCCAGGATCGTGGAAACCAAGGGAGAGTGACCAAGCTGCCTCAGAATGCTCTGAACACAGGAGCCGCTTCAAGGTCAGCATCTAACGGGTCTTTCTCCAGAACTTGTTGAAAGGTCAGAACAAATGTCTTTCTCATGCAGAATAGAATAGGCTGCCTTTCTGTCAGGCCAGCAGAGCCAGCAGCGACATTAAATTAGTTTCTAATTTCATCGGAGGCTTACGAATACATTCTACGTATGCCATCTCTAATTTCATCTATCAAAACAAAACCAATTTTTTTGAAAAACTTCGATCTCCTGGAGTTTGATATAAAATGGCAATTGTCACAGGTGCCAAATGACAGAAAAATAAGTAGAAGGAAGAGCTGGGGAAAGTGAGGGGTCAACCCGTTTTAATGACTTTTAGTATCTCTGTGGACTCCATTTGTCCTTGAGGTTGATAGGAGTTAATAGAATATATAGACACACATACTTATGCATACACTGTAAATGCATACCTATATAACTCATAATTCACAAATATGTGCTTAGGAATTCATTCAATAATATTAGCATTGATTGTGCAGAATTAATGTATGATTATGTAATATGCAATTATATTCCATGTACAGCATTGCTCAAGACAACTTAGGAAGGCCATCTTTCCCGGCCCCCCAGGAATCTTGTAGATAACAGGAGAGGTAAAATTTGATTCTAAATAAATATAATGCAGTATAGATAAGATAATCTCTTTAACAGAGGTATGGAGAGAGTGATTTGAAGCTTCTGCAGAAAGGTAACCTTTGTTTCACCAAGAAGAATTCTTGACGTAATGGAGGATGGGAAAGCAGTCTTCTTTTAAAAAATCTCTTATGCTCAGATACAAGAACCATAAGTGCAGCATAATTTATACATGACAGAATGATTGAGATTTAGAAAATTAGTGAATTTTGTGCCATCCAGGGTAAATTGAGTCTGAGAAAAGCCATTTGCTTGATGAGGAACCTGGTGACATTTCCAGCAATAAAACACACTCTCTTCTCATGGTGAAATGCCGTTATGATTCCTGTGAAATGGCATGTTCTGGAGAGGTAATTGCAAATTTCTTTCCCAAGCTGAAATTTAGGAATAACCAAGCAGGCCTTGAAATTGAAAGCACCAGTTGGCTCCGTGTCCCTTAGCAATTTTTTTCCAGAAGTAAATAATTGTTACTGGCTGAAATGACGTTGAGCCGAGGCGAAACAGTCCTTCTGAGGCTCAGCGGGGTGCTAACGGTCAGATGGTATGTCCTTAACTTGGATGTGGAGCAGCGCACTGAATCTTGCCCATTCTATTTGAAACACTTAGCTTTTCAATAGGGAGCACTCAGAAGGAGATGGAAATTGCGCTGGCATCAGATTAAAAACAAAGAGCAAAAAATGGAAACAAAATTGGTGAGCATCACTCCAGAAGCTGAGGGTTATTCCTTCATTATTGTGAAATTGGGGGGAATTTATTTTTGAAAATTTCTATAGTGAAATGCCAGGCTGAGGCAAGAACAATGGTGTGTTTAGTGAGTGCTAATCAACAGTAATGCTGATCATACATGTGCTTCAGAAAGGGGCAGAGAAATATGGATGGAAGGGAGGGAGGGAGGAGAAAGAAAGGAAGAAAGAAAAAGGGAAGAAGAGGAGGAAAACAGAGAAAGGAAGGAATTGAGGGGGAAAAGGGAAGGAAAAAGAAAAGAAAGTGCCTACCCAAAGCACAATAAATAACAGAACTAGTTTAAAAGTCGCTTGTTTTCGATTGATTGAAAGCAACTCAGGGTTAGGAAAATGGTCCTGAGTTACTACAGTGTCCCTGCCAAAGGTTTCTGGTTCTCTACAATCTCTACAGGTTTCTGGGCTACAAATCCTCAGTTTAAAACTTCCGTAGAAGGGATTGATTGCTTCCTGGAAATGGGCAAGAACACAATGGCGCTGTCCCCAACTAAAGACATAGCCCGCTCATCTCTAACCCAGCAGGCTCCCTGTGCCGGTGTCACTTCTGACGGTGAGTTGCCAAGAAGGGGATGCTGCTGCCCAGGGACATGGTTTCTGTTCTTTCCAAGTTTCTCTTCAAGGGGAGACTGAAGGCAGAATCACTCCCTGGAATGGTGGACAGCAGGTGCACAAGACCCACTGTCTCTGCTGCCTGTCCAGTACGGAGCAGCCCTCACTTGACAAATGCCTGTTGCAAACTGTGGGAGGCATTGAGGGCCTTCAGAGGGAAGATACCAAGATTCAAGCATCTACAACACACCAGATGCAGAGCCAGCCCTTATCTTAGATGCCATATTGTTCAATGTTATTTCTTCTTCCAAAGACTCTGCAAGGTGCGGATTGGTCTGTTATGTAAATTAGTAAAATGAAATTTAGAGAAGATATCTGTCCTCATCTCTGCACTCGATAGCAGTGGGTCTTAGATTTAATCTGAGCCCAAAGGCCCTCTGCTCTGTGGGAAGTGGCAAAGTGGTGTGAACTTGGCTGATGTTTTGGTTATGTCCTGCGTTGGCAACATTGACCTGTTCACTGTCCTCATTCCTAGCCTAGTTCTCTGCTTAGAAGGTCTGTTGATTCTTTGAGTGGCACTGAATCCTTCCAATCAGTTCCTTTTCTGCTACACGTATCTATTTCTGCTTCAGGTGCTTATTCAGGTAACTGTTGCTTGCACCACAGAATTCTGACTGGTGCAAATCGTGAAGACTCGTTACAGGCGAAGAGGAACACAGCCCTCTGGAGGGATGACAGAGTGAAGGAGGGCTGGGGCTGAGAGGGTGGGAAAGTCAGAATCTGGGCAAAAGGAACAGCATAGGCAAATACAGAGGGCAGGCAAGGGTTTCATGTGAGTTCAAATATAAACCAAGTTTCAGAACCACTGTGACTAGTTGTCTTTTTAATTGATTGTCAGTGATAACGTAAAATAGGTGATAGTGTCTCCCCATTTCTTTCTTTTTTCATTTTCGTTGTGGTTGAATTTATCATAAGCTATGTTTTGTTTCTTACCTGAACCTGGAAATGACTGAATAAAAGGTCATGTGTGAGGCTCAGTGCCTGTAGCTCAGTGGCTAGGGCACCAGCCACATACACTTGAGCTGGAAGGTTCAAACCCAGCCTGGGCCTGCCAAATAATAATAACAATTCCAACCAAAAAACCAAAATAGTTGGTCATTGTGGCAGGAACCTATAGTCCCAGCTACTCGGGAGGCTGAAACAAGAGAATCACTTAAGCCCAGGAGTTAAAATTTGCTGTGAGCTGTGATGCCATGGCACTCTACTGAGGGTAATAGAGTGAGACTCTGACTCAGAAAAAAAAAAAGTCATGTGTGGGGCAAATGAACATAGTGAGACTTTTCTGTGCACATATCTTGCTGATATACTTATAGGCCTTAAAAAAATAGGACTTTTGAAACAAAAATTCTTTTACAATTATGATCAAAGAAGTTGGTAGGGAGCTAGCCGAAAGCTAATATGATAGTGAATAAGGAAATAGCTTTAAAAAGAAAGACCAAGAGAGAGAGGAAAAAAGAAAGAAAGAAAGAGAGAAAAGCAGCAAAATGCTCCTTTTATTTAGAGAAAGAAATGGATCAGAAAATAAGCATTAGTCTTTTAAGAACATACTTGGTGTATAAAGCAATTCTACCAGCTTTCCAGGACGGAGAGAATGTCAAGGTCACAAGAGATACCTCCTAAGGACATGTGTACAGAGCAACGGGATGGTTGATACATTCTTCACAGGAAAATACATTCTTCACTACATCTTTAGTATTAAGACTTAAGTGAAATTTAAAATATTCATTTAGACAAGTATGGTACTCTACCAAATAGTTTCTTTTCCATTGTTCTGGAAGTGGGAAAAGGAAGAATAAAACATTTTAAGTAAGATCAGGAAATACGACTTTGTTCACAATCAAGGCCCAGCGTTCGTACATAACAATGAATGTGGTACCTTCCGAAAGGCTTCCTTCTGCTGAGTTAGTTTGTCAGCTTCCTCCTCTGAAGCATCCAATTTGCTGGGGTGAATTCACAACATGGCATCGAAGAAAAACCCACACAGAACCAGAGCCTTGGCTACTCACCTCCCCCTGTGAGTCTTGACTTGGAACTTTTATAAAGAAAACACTTGCTTCGGGGGCTACAGTCACACTAAGACATCTTCATGCCAAATCTGAAGCAGCGGTGGACTCGGGACGCCTGGGGAGATATTTCAATAAGGAAAAAAGAAAAGTCCTAGGAAAATCCAATGCTCCCATAGTGAGGCCTCAAACGCAGCCCGGCCTGTTAATCACAATGGCAGAACACAGGAAGTTACCGGGTGTCACGCCCAGGTCCCCACAGTAAACAGCGAGGACATGTAGGGCAGAGGAGCCTGAGGGACCCTTGTGTACCTCCTCTGCACAATATATTGGGTTGCATTTTAGCTCATTGAATCATTCAGTGTTGCTTTGAATATTTATTCTGTTCCTAATATGGTGCTTCCAGGGTGAGACAGAGAGAAGGCGTGTTAGTCAGGGTTCCCCAGAAAAGTAGAAGCAAGATGAAGGAGAGAGAGGAGAGAGGGCGGAGAGGAGCGATATTGGGGAAATTAAGTCGTGAACTCTGACGGCTGAGAAGCCTCATGATAAGCCCTCTGCAATCCAGAGAGCTGGGGAGCCAGGGGTGTGATGCAGGCCATGGCCAAGGACCCGAGACAGCAGGTGCTAGGAAACTGTTTTCTGAGGACTGGAGAAGATAAATCACCAGCTGCAAAAGAGAGAGAAAGTTCTCCCTTCCTTTTCCTTTCAGTTCTATCCAGGGGTGCATTAAACTGTGTCAAGCGCCCTGGTGTTGGTGAGGGCTGATTGTCAGTTGAACACTCAGAAAATAAACTGGAGTCAGGTCTGCGGCAGTGGTTTGGGAGTCACGCGTGCAGTGGGTCAGCAGAAGGGGCAGCGAGGGCCCAGGGGAGAGTGAGCAAGGTGCTCCCACAGGGAAGAAAAGCCCCCGTGTTTCCGAGAGAGCGACACTCCACCAAGGCCAAGAGGAGCCTCGGCAGCACTTTCCAGAGCCCTGGGAGTCTCCACAGTCCTTCATCTGCTCTCCTGGAATTCCCTGAGACCATACCATCTCCGTTAAACCCCTGCCATCACCATTTCATTTGACCTGGTTTAAACGGGCTTTTACTTCTTACAGAAAAAAGAGAACGTGCTCTCTCCCACAGAAAGGTGATTGGCCCTAAATAAGAAAACTGGAGACCATTTCATAGAAGATGTGATATTTACATAAGAAAGAGTCTTAGATTTAAAAAGAGTGAGAACCAGAAATTAACCCTGACATATATATTTAATAACTTTTAATAAGGTTGCCACGATGCTTTCCATTGGGGAAAAAACAGTCTTTCCATAAAAGGTACTGAGGAAACTGGATGTCCACATACAAATTAATGACACTGGATGCTTCCCTTACACCACAAATAAAAACAAAAGACTCAAAATGGATTGAAGACTTAACATTAGAATGACAACTGTGAAACTTTTAGAGGAAAATGAAGGAAAAGCTCCATGATAATGGACTTGGTGATGATTTATTGGGAATGATATCAAAAACACAGGTAACAAAAGAAAAAATAGATAATTGGATATCACCAAAATTAAAAACTTACGTGCATCAAAAGACGCTATCAATGGAGTGAAAAGACAAGTTGGAGAACTGGAGAAAATATTCTCAAATTATTTATCTTGTACAAGGGGTTAACAATCCAGAGTACATAGGGAACCCCTCAATACCAACAACAACAAATCTGATTAAAAAATGGAAAAGAGGCTAGGACAGACATTTGTCCAGTGAAGATATACAAAATTTCCAATTAGCCCATGAAAAGATATTTAATATCCCTGATCATTAGGGAAATAAAAACCACAATGAGGTACCACTTCCCACCTGTTGGATGGGGTGGCTGTTATAAAAAAGAGAGAAAGAAAGAAAAGAAAAGGGAAGGGAAGGGAAAGGAATGAAAAGGAGGAACTAACAGGCTGTGGCAAGGAAGCGGGGGAATTGGAACCATTGTTCATTGCTGCTGAGAATATAAAATGTGCACCCATGTTTTAATGATTTTAGTGATTTTTTTATATTAAACATAAATTTACCATACGATCTAGTAATTCTTCTTTTGGGCATTTACCACCCAACCCCCCAAATTGAAAGATAGGCCTTTAACAGATATTTGTGTGTCCAATCACAGAAAAATTGTTTCCGATAGCCAAAGGATAAAGAAACAAATCAAATGTACATCAACTGGCACATAGACAAACAAAATATATGAAAATGCAGTGGAATATTATTCAGCCTTTATAAAGGAAGGTAATTTTGACACATACTATAGCGTGAACCAACCTTAAAAATATTATGTTTAATGAAGTAAGCAAACACACGAACACAATCAGTGTCTGATTCCACTTCCATGGAGTTCGAGGAGCCACATTCATGGAGATGGGAAGTAGGATCATGTTGCCAGGAGCTGAGGGTAAGGGAAACAGGGGCCATTGTTCAACAGGTATGTAGTCTCATTTGGGGAAGATGATAAAGATTTTGGAGATGGACGATGGTAATTGTTGCACGACAATGTGAATATCATTAATGCCGCTGAACTGTACACTTAAAAAATGATTAAAATGACACACACACACACCGAGATCAACTCCGACTTGGGGGGATACCATGGTCAACGTCCCTGTGGTGAGGGCGTCACAAGCTTTGCATCGATTGGAGCCTCACTGCGGAATGTTCCCATAACCTACGAGTTAGAATTTTTTCCTGCAGGCACTAGAAAACCCTCTGAGATCATTAATCAGGGCACTGTCTCAGTCGATTTTGTATTTTCAACAAATTATCTGGAATGAATTAAAACAGGATGAAATGGCAATGAGGAAGACCCAAGTGGTCAGTGAGGAGGCACCTGCAGACAGGACTGAAGACCAGCAGAGCAGTACCAGGTGCTGGCACCAGGGGTCTGGAGAGAAGGGACAGGCGGAGAGGAGCCTGCCGGACACAGAACGGGCAGAGCTCAGACTACCTATGGTAGCATCCTGAGAATTTCCAGAAGACGCTCCCAAGTTTAATCCTCTGTTTGTTGCTTTCACACATGCCAGCGATCACCATCGTATCTTGGCTCTCCTGAGAGCGGAACACAAAACAACAGGATCAGCATCATAAACACAGCCCTCTGCACCACAGAGGTTACGAAGGCAGAACAGACCCACCGGTGCTCAGGGTTCTTCTTGCTCATCACCTCTGCTCCCCACCCAGGGGCTGGGCCTGCAAACGTAAGTGTGCAACTAGGCCCCTGTGTCCCACCCTCTGCACTGCTCCAAGGTAGTCAAATGGCTCTGGCTTTCACATTTCTGTCCACGTGGACACATTCAGCTCTGGCCACAGATAATCTGTTCACAGCTCTCAGATTCCTGCTGAGCTGCACCTGTGGCAGAGATGGTGTGCAGGGACTTGAGATGTGGCTGCAATGCACAGAGGTCATACCTGGTTTATAATGAGGAGCTGGTGATGTCACCCCTGTTCTAATCTCTGGCTTTAGGTCCGTCAGCCCACCACTCATCTCTCCTCCCAAGGGTGGCTCCCTGCCAACTTCTGGCTGCTGGTGAGAGAGGTTCTCCCAGCCAAACAGAAGGGCCTCATGGACTGGCTCTCACAGCTCTGGTGGCTGGAGGTCTTTTCGGCAGGTGTGACCACCCTCTCAGTTTGTCCCCACATGGCCTTCTCTCTGGTGTGTATCCCCCACCGTCATTTCCTCTTTTATAAGGGCACCAGTCACATTGGTTCAGGGCAAACTCTGAGGAGTTAGGTTTCAGTTAACCACTTCTGTAAAGGCCCTGTCTCCAAATATCATCACATATTGATGAGGTACTAGGGATTAAGAATTCAATGTATGAATTTTTGGAGGGGATACAACTCAGTCCATAACCGTAAAAAAATTTGTGTATTACATTTCATGTAATTTTTATAGTAATATAGTATAGTTTTCAGTCTATATATGTTTTACCATTGTTGGATTAGGTTGGTAAATAAACCATTTATATTTTAATGTTACTGTATTTTTTGTTTTGCTTGTCTGTTTAATTTTTTTTATTATTAAATCATAGCTGCGTACATTAGTACAATCAAGGGATACAATGTGCTGGTTTCATATGCAATCTGAAATGTTTTCATCAAACTGTTTAACATAGCCTTCATGGCATTTTCTTTGTTATTATATTAAGACATTTGTATTCTGCGTTTAGTAAGTTTCACCTATACCCTTCTAAGATGCACCATAGGTGTGGCCCCACCAATTACCCTCCCTCCACACCAACCTCCCCCCCAATCTGCTCCCTTGCCCTTTTCCAAATATTCTTGTGCTATAGTTGGGTTATAGCCTTCATATGAAACCTTTAAATTAGCTTCATAGTAGGGCTAAGTACATTGGATACTTTCTCTTCCATTTTTGAGATACTTCGCTAAGAAGAATATGTTCCAGCTCCATCCATGTAAACATGAAAGAGGTAAAGTCTCCATCTTTCTTTAAGGCTGCATAGTATTCCATGATATACATGTACCACAATTTATTAATCCATTCATGGGTCAATGGGCACTTGGTCTTCTTCTATTACTTAGCAATTATGAATTGGGCTGCAATAAACATTCTGTTACAGATGTCTTTGTTATAATGTGATTTTTGGTCTTCTGGGTAGATACCAATAAAGGAATTATAGGATCAAATGGCAGGTCTATTTTTAGATCCCTAAATACTCTACAAACATCCTTCCAGAAGGAATGCATTAGTTTACATTCCCACCAGCGGTGTAGAAGTGTTCCCTTTTCTCCACATCCACACCAACATATATGACTATGGGATTTTGTCATGTGGGCTAATCTTACTGGAGTTAGGTGATATCTCAAAGTAGTTTTGATTTGAATTTCTCTGATGATTAAGGCTGGTGAGCATTTTTTCATGTGTCTGTAGGCCGTGTGCCTGTCTTTAGAGAAGTTTCTCTTCAAGTCCTTTGCCCACCCTGAGAAGGGATCACTTGTTCCTTTCTTGCTAAAACGTTTGAGTTCTCTGTGGATTCTGGTTATTAAACCTTTGTCAGAGACATACCCTGAAAATATTTTCTGCCATTCTGAGGGCTGTCTGCTTGCTATACTTACTATGTTCTTGGCTGTGCAGAAGCTTTTAAGTTTGATCAGGTCCCAGTAGTGTATCTTTGATACTGCTTCAACTGCCTGAGGAGTCCTCCTCATAAAAAATTCACCCAGGCTGATTCCTTCAAGAGTTTTCCCCTGCACTTTCTTCTAATATTTTTGTAGATTCATTTCTTAAGTTTAAATCTTTCATCCAGTGAGAGTCTATCTGAGTTAATGGTGAGAGGTGTGGGTCCAGTTTCAGTCTTCTACAGGTCACCAGCCAGTTCACCCAGCACCATTTATTCAATAGGGAGTATTTTTCCCATTGAATGTTTTTAATTGGCTTGTCAATGATCAATTAACGGTAAGTAGCTGGATTCATCTCTTGGTTCTCTATTCTGTTTCAAGCATGTACCTTTCTGGATTTGTACCAGTACAATGCCATTTTGATCACTATCGATTTATAGTACAGTCTCAGGTCTGGTAGTGTGATTCCTCCTGCTCTGTTTTTATTTTTGAGTAATGCCTTGGCTATTCAAGGTTTTTTCTGATTTCATATAAAACGAAGTATTATTTTTTTTTGAGATCTTTAAAATATGACAATGGAGCTTTAATAGGAATTGCATTAAAATTATATATTGCTTTGGGTAGTATAGACATTTTAACAATGTTAATTCTTCCCAGCCATGAGCATGGTTATGTTTCTCCATTTGTTAACATTTTCAGCTATTTCTTTTCTTAAAGTTTCATAGTTCTCTTTATAAAAATCTTTCACATCCTTTGTTAGGTAAACTCCCAAATATTTCATCTTCTTTGGCACTACTGTGAAAGGAATAGAGTCCTTGACTGTTTTTTCGGCTTGGCTACTGTTGGTATATATAAAGGCTAAAGATTTATGGGTGTTGATTCTGTAGACTGAGACATTGCTGTATTCCTCGATCACTTCCAAAAGTTTTGTAGTAGAATCCCTGGTGTTTTCCAGATATACAATCATATCATCTATGAAGAGTGAAAGTTTGATCTCTTCTGATCCTATGTGGATACCCTTGATCTCATTTTCTTCCCTGATTGCAATGGCTAAACCTTCCATTACGATGTTGAAGAGCAGAGGAGACAATGGACAACCTTGCATGGTTCTTGATCTAAGTGGAAATGGTTTCAATTTAACTCCATTCAATATGATATTGGCTGTGGGTTTGCTGTTGAAGATGGCCTCTATCAGTTTAAGAAATGTCCCTTCTATATCAAATTTTTTAAGCATTCTAATCATGAAGGGATGCTGAATATTGTCAAAAGCTTTTTCTGCATCATTGAGAGAATCATATATGTTCTTTATTTTTTAATTTGTTTATGTGCTGAATTACATTTATAGATTTATGTATATTGAACCAGCCTTGAGAACCTCGGATAAAGTCCACTTGGTCATGGTGTATAATTTGTTTGATGTGTTATTGGATGCTGTTTGTTAGTATCTTGTGAAATATTTTTGCATCAATATTCATTAGTGATATTGGTCTATAGTTTTCTTTTCTTGTTGGGTCTCTCCCTGGTTTAGGGATCAAGGTGATGTTAGCTTCATAGAATGTGTTGGGTAGTATTCCTTCTTTTTCTACTTTTTGGAAGAGGTTTAATAATATAGGTAATAGTTCTTCTTTACAGGTTTGGTATAATTCTGAAATGAAGCCATCTGGTCCCACGCTTTTCTTTTTAGGGAGATTTTTTATAGTTGATGCTTTTTCAGAACTTGATATAGGCCTGTTCAACGTTTCCACTACGTTCTGGCTAAGTCTTGGTAGGTGGTGTGCTTCCAAGTATTGGTCAATTTCCTTCAGATTTTCATATTTCTGAGAGTAAAGTTTCTTGTAATATTTAAGAAGGATTTTTTGAATTTCTGAGGGGTCTGTTGTTATTTCATCTTTACCATTTCTGATTGATGAAATTAGAGATTTTACTCTTTTTTTCCTGGGTAGGTTAGCCAAAGGTTTATCTTTTTCATTGACCTTTTCCAAAAACCAAGTCTTTGATTTATTGATCTGTTGCATATTTCTTTTGTTTTCAATTTCATTTAATTCTGCTCTAATTTTGGTTATTTCTTTTCTCCTGCTGGGTTTGGGGTTGGAATGTTAATCCTTCTCCAGTTGCTTAAGATGTCCCATTAAGTTGTTAACTTCCTATCTTTCCATTTTCTTGAGGAACGCTTGCAGCACTATAAATTTCCCTCTTAGGACTGCCTTTGCAGTATCCTAGAGGTTCTGATAATTCATGTCTTCATTGTCATTTTTTTCCAAAAATTTGGGAATTTCCTTCTTAATCTCATCTATGACTGACCTATCATTCAGCATAAGATTATTTAGCTTCCATGTTTTTGTATGAGTATGCAGATTCCTGTTGTTATTGAGTTCAACTTTTAGTCCATGGTGGTCTGAGAAGATGCAAGGAATAATTTCTATTCTTTTAAATTTGCTGCGGTTAGAATTGTGACCTAAGACATGATCGATTTTTGATCATGTTCCATGGGGTTATGAGAAGAATTTGTATTCAATTTTATTAGGGTGAAATATTCTGTAGATGTCTGTTAAATCCAGTTGTTGAATGGTTAAGTTTAAATCTAAAATTTCTTTACATAGATCCTTTTTGGAAGATCTATCCAACACTGCTAAAATCTCCAACTACTATGGAGCTGGAGGAAATCAAGTTACTCATGTCTATTAGAGGCTTTCTTATAAATTGAAGTGCCTTCTGGTTGGGTGCATAAATATTAATAATTGAAATATCATCATATTGAGTATTGCCTTTAACAAATATGAAATGTGCATCTTTATCCTTCCTTACTTTGGTTATTTTAAAGCCTATTGTATCTGCAAATCAGATTGCAACTCCTGCTTTTTTCTGTTTTCCATTTGCCTGGAATATACATGACCATCCCTTCACATTGAGTCTGAATTTATCTTTTAAGGTAAGATGAGATTCTTGTATTCAGCAGATATCTGGCCTGAGTTTTTTTATCCAGTCAGCCAACCTATGCTTCTTTAGAGGACAATTTAAATCATTCACATTAATTGAAAGCAATGATAAATCTTTAGATAGTCCAGTGGACATTTTCAAAACTTTCATCATTGTGGAAGTTGAAATTTGATAAAAAGTTTCTGGGTGAGTTTTCTTTTGTGGTGGAGGATTACGCTGGTCATTATGGAGCATAGGTCTGAGAATATCCTGGAGAGCTGGTTTAGTTGTAGCAAATTTCTTCAACATGTGGATGTCATTAAAGTATTTAATTTCTCCATCATAAATGAAACTCAGTTTAGCTGGATACAGGATCCTGGGTTGAAAGTTATTTTGTTTTAGGAGATTAAATGTCGATGACCACTTTCTTCAAGCTTGAAAGGTTTGATCAGAGAGATCTGCAGTTGTTCTAATATTCTTCCCCTTGTAGGTAATGAATTTCTTACATCTGACTGCTTTTAGAACTTTCTCCTTCATATTAACTTTCGTGAAGTTAATTATGATGTGCCTGGGGGATGTCTTATTCAGGTTGAGACATGCTGGGGTTCTGAAACTGTCTGCTAACTGAATTTCAGAATCTCTTGGCATGTCTGGAAAGTTCTCTTTCATAATCTCATAAAGAAGAGACTCCGTGCTTTGTGACACCACTTTATTGTTTCAGGTATCCCTATAAGGCAAATACTGGTTTTCTTCAAGTTATCCCAGATCTGTCTGAGGGAATGATCCATTTTTTGTCTTCCATTTCTCTTCTTCTTTGGAAGTTTGGGAGCATTCGAAAGCTTTGTCTTCCATGTCAGAAATCCTTTCTTCTGCTTGCTCCATTCTGTTACTGAGGGATTCTATTGTATTTCTCAGATCTTTGAGGGCTGCAACTTCTAGTCTCAATGTGTCAAAATCTTTGGTCATTTTGTCTTTGAACTCGTTCAATTCTTCAGACAACTTTTGGGTCATTACTGCTTGAAATTCGAATTCCATCTTTCCACTGATCTTATTTTCTATCCATACTCTGAATTTGATTTCTGACATCTCAGCCATTTGCTTATGCAAGGGATCTTGTGCTGTATCTACCTTGTCGTTCCTTGGGGGAGTGGATCTACTCTGATTGTTCATGCTGCCAATGTTTTTCTGTTGATTCCACCTCATGATTATTTTTCACTGTTGCCTATGACCGTCCTCAGAGCTGGGGAGGTGTCTGTCCCAGATCAGACCCCGGCAGGATCACTCTGTTTTTGCTGGATCTTTGTAGGGAGTGACCCTGTGTAGCTCCTCTGGGACCGCCACACCCAGGGTGTTCTAGCTGTGGGAGCAGCTCCGGAGTGTGGCACATCCAGATCAAGCAGCAGTGGGATGATGCATGCAGTTCTGGGTGTGCCCAGCACCTGGTGGCCTTTGGAAAGGGAGCCCACGCCTCCAGCAGTCTCTTGCTGGGAGGAGGACTCTGGAAGGATGGCACACGTCACGCTGCCTCCTGAGTCCCTGGCAAGATGCAACAAGCCAGTATGGAGGCAGAGAGGGTAAGGGAGGACACAGGTTGTGCATCTCCTGAAGATCCTGGCCCAGGTAGGCAGGCGGAGGCCTGGCAGGTTCCCAGTGGGGTACGTGGCTGGTGTGGGTGGCAGGCAGAGGCCCGGGGGGTCTCCAATAGGGCCACATGGGGGGTTCCTGTGGAGTTCCTGGCTGCTGTGAGTGGTGGGCTGAGGCCTGGTGGGGCCTGGATTGGACCCAGATGGGGGTCCTGGCAGCTTCCCTGGCCAGATCTGGCAGCCTGGCAGGGCACCAATTGGGGCCATGTGGGGGTCCCTGCAGAGTTCCTGGCCACTGTGGGTGGTGAGTCTGGGGCACGGATCGGATCGAGCTGGGGGTCCTGGCAGAGTCCCGGGCTACAGCAGGCGGCAGGCCAAGCCCAGGCGGGGCACAGATCGGCACTGCGCAGGAGTCCCGGCGGAGTTCCTGTCCACTGCGGGTGATGGGCCGAGGCCCAGTGGGGCACGAATTGGAGCCACGTAGGGGTCCTGGTAGAGATCCTGGCCCCTGCTGGTGGTGTGCTTGCCTGGGGTAGAGTGGAGCCCTGAGGTTCTGGGCAGATTCCCTGGCCTGGGGGCTGTTGGGGGCTCGGCGGGGCCCTGAGTCTCTTACCTGGCAGGCCGCCTGGTCCAGCAGACAGGGAAGGTGGTCACTCTCAAGTTCTCCTACCTCCGTGGCAGCAGAGATCAGGCTTCTGGTGCATCAGGTAAGGGTAGAAGGGTGTCCTGGAAGTTCAGTATGGCAGAAAACTTTAGTTCAGTTTTTCTGCCTGAAGCTTGGTTTCTTGGAGCCGCAGCTTGCCTCAGCAGAGGTGACCTGCAGTTATCACTTCTCTCTCTCAGCTGGGCTCCCAGTCTTCAGCTCAATTGGGCAGTTTCTGGAGATTATCTTTTCTGTTGGACAGGAGCCTCTGTCAGAAGCTGCCTCTAGCCAGCCATCTTGCTCCTCCCCCCAATACTATTGTATTTTTAATAAACATTAACTCTTGTTCGTTTCTAGCATATAGAAACGCACCTTCTATCTTGTAACACTACTAAAGTTATGTGTTAATTCTGCCAGCTTTTTGTTGATGCTTAAAATTTTCTGCGTAGATAATCATGTTGCCTGTAAGCAAAGATGTTTTTAATTTGTCCTCCAATCTACATGTGTTTTACTTCCTTTACTTATTAAAATAGGTAGGTGCTAAGTTTTATGTAGATGTAGGTATTCTGACAGGAAACTTGGAGTCTCAGAGCCAGAGGGAGATTATTTATTACTCACAGAGGCCCGTGCTCAAGGCCCCATGGCAATGGGATGGGGATGAGCAGGCGTTTTCCTGTGTTTGCAGCAGAGGGACTCCCAAATCATGATGCTAAGGGAAGACAGAGGACGCCCAGACCTGTGGGCCCCTTCCTTTCTGGAGAGAGAGAGAGAGACCTTCCTGTGTAGCATAAAGAAATATTCTCCAGGCCAGAAAAGTGTTTCACCATGAGGGCCTGAGAGCAAGTAGCCCCAGGAGATGTCATACGAATCTCCAAATAGCTTTCCCTCCTGAGTGACGCGTGCTGCTCCGTCACCCTGGAGCCGACTTTCCCAGTGCTCTTTGATCGGGAAGCTCAACTGTGCGGAAGCAGGAAAATGCTCACAGAAGGTGTCTTCCTGCAATAGCAGCCAGGATGTGATGTAAATTGAGGTGGCAAGAGCATGCATGCCTTGTTGGTGACCTTAAGAGGAAAGCATTCAGTTGGAAGACTATATAAGTCAAGAGTCATGTTTTCTCCAGGGTGTTCCACAGAGGCCCATTATTATACGGAGAACTGTCCCTGCTAGATGGCTTCCCGACTGTTAGTAGTACATCTATTTTTTTCCCCAACCTCTAAAGACTAACTTTGGCAGGAGACCAGTCTAACTTGAAACTTAGGTCTTTAAAGGTGGAAAAATCATTTGGCCAATAAGGAGGTAGATGACACAGATTGCATGAGTAAGTCAAATGGGGAAGAGAGGATCAACTTTGCTGAGTGTGTGAACAGTATTCAGTTAAGTTCTTACCCTGGGAACTTGCCTGCTAGTGGAAGCCACAGGACGTACCCACAAATAAGTAGAATAATTTTGAGTAAAAATTATAAAATAAAACAAACCAGAGGAATATAAGAAGAAATAACAGGTGTGAATAGTCATTGGCAGGGAGGAAGACGGAGAGGTGGCTGTGGGTGGGAGCAGCTGGAGGCATCAAGCAGAGGCCGTTACAGAAAGCGTCTGTGCAAGGAGGCAGCAAGTGCCAATGGCCAGAGTCAGGATGAGCACCTGGAACATTGCAAAATGTTCAAAAAGCGAGAAAAGCCTAGATCCTTAAAGGACTGTGAGTAAGAAAGAAGGACAGGAGATAAATCAGTTGGGCAGGGGCCCTTTCGATGTTAGGTTTTACAGCCCAGGTTTAATTTGAAAAGCGGGACCTAGAATATGACTTTAAAAAGTATTATTTTTGATTTATTGATAAAGCTTATATCCCTTTTATAAAGCTACATTTTATCCCTGTACAAAGCTATAAATGCATATGGGTGTACGTTTTCTTTTCCCTCGATGATGACCCTTTCAGCTGAGTGTCAGAATGTTACATTTTTTTCTTTATTAATTCATGACTGTATAAATTAATGCATTTATTGGCATGCCATGTGCTGAATCAATAAACAATGTGGAATAATGTTAACAGAGAGAGCAGCATTTATCTTCCAGATGCTGCTGTGAGCACTTTACATACATGACTGTGTGTTTACCCATGGAAGCATGTTCCTCGATTTGTATATGCTAATGTATAACATAAATTCTCCTTATATTTATTTTTTTATTACACATATTTTCTGAGACTCACTTGGTCTACTATCACATTGTACACTTCTTATTAGGCTCATCTGTAAATACCAAGGAAACGGACAGAGTTACTCTGTGTGTGTGTTCCGTCAGGTCATAGACAACCTCTGTCCTTGGAGAGCATAGGCTCCATAACAGGTGCAGAGTGTCCTCAGCGGGGGCCTGATGGTACTTAACTGTGTTACAGAGCACTGTGCTTAACAAAGTTTAGAAGCATGTATGTCAAACAGAGCATCCTGAAACTGCACAGATAAAAAACCGCAGGTGGTTTTTTGTATCTTTGTATTTGCCGTAGTTTTGCGCTGATTTCATTATGCGTTGCAAGCGAGGTAAAAATAAATAATCCGAATACCAATTTCTTCTTGCCAGAAAATAAGAACAGAATCTGCGATGCCACAAAACCCTGCAGGTCTGACATTCTCTGGTGAGTTTAGGTGACATTCTGGAGTGGACCTCAGATCTGGAAGCAATGGGGCTGCTGGACCCTCATTCTGCAGTTGTTCAAATATAGTGTGGGTGGAACTGCAGTGCATGAGAGCCTTCTCATGACAATAAATAGCATACCCTGGAAGAACAGGCCATCAGTCCTTCATTCACCGGTCTGCTGAAGGCTGTCTGTACCAGGTTCTGCACTGGGAATAGCTCGATGCCTTCTTGTAATAGAGAAGTGAAAGCACAATTAAGGAGAAACGATAGTAAGCACTCCAGTGGTGCAGAATATGCAGGGGTGGGTGCTGTGGTGCCACACGTCCACTGTACCTGAGCATTCCAATCTCGGAGTTATTAGAACCTGAACCAGCTGCTCAGTTATGAATAGATGAAGTATATGACAAAAGAGATCTTAAGAATTTCTGCCTTCCCCAAACACACAACCTGGTCAACTAAAGTTTTCAGTAAATTATGGGAATTTATAGGATTAATAGAAGAGCTCCATAGCTGGATCCCAGGAAAACAGAATAGAATTGATGATACAATTTTAAATACAAATTTATTGTGGATCTATGATTTCCTTTAAAATTTTTTTTTGTTTTATTTAATTGTTTCTTCAGTTTGGTTTGTTTTATGAGTACACAGTCAGTTTTCTGACATTCTCTGCTCATGTACTTCAATTCCCAAAGTTTTCTGTAAATCTTACCTAATCCCAGAATATAGGAATTTTATGCTCAGCCAATTATATTCTCCTTCTTGGGCAAAAGCAAGAAATACACAGATTTATAATGCCAAACCTAGGCCCTCCCTTTCTTTTAAGTACAGTTTACAATTTGGCATGTTATACCTAAAATGCTTACAATAAATAAATGAAAATTCCTGAACAATTGTATTAAAATGTCAATTCTTTTGCTTTTCAATATAGGAAAACATTAGACACGATTATTAATTCCAGTTTGGTTTTTAGTGTATGATAAAAGAAAGAAGATAAAAATATTACTGTTATGATAAGTTTGGACAACAGAATATAGGACATCACTGCTGTTATTATAGCTACTATTAAAATCCAAATGATTGTGCTATCAATCAATAAATATATCTTTCTGAATATATGCATAATGAATATGGGTTCATTATAGCCATATGCACTCCATGGGTCAAAATCAATACAATCCTCTGTCCTCAGGAGATGGAATTTTCTTGGTGACATAGCAAATGTTTCAAAACTCTGCATTCTTATTCTGTTGCCAAAACATGTTATTATTACTCAGATTAATCAGATCTCAGCACATTATAACAATATTAGTCATTACCCAAGTACATTATCATGACAAATGTATCGTTATATAAATCTTCGAGGATGCATTTTCGGTGTCAGAACATTTCAGAGTTGGAAGGACCCTTAGAAACATCTAATGAAGAACAGTCCCCCACCCAGAGTTTCAATCTGTTTTGCTTCTGAACTTATTTAGCAACTGCCTGAATACTTCCCAAATGCGGGAACTCACTGTTTCTAAGAGCATTTTGTTGTTGAATAATTGTATTTAGGCATCTCTTCCTAGTCCCCTCTTGCCCTTGGAGTAGAACGAACTTCCTACAACCATTATAAAAACAAAAGACGACGATGTTTGTCTTTGCTTTGACTTTGAAGGGTCTGGGAAGTAATGAAGCATCAATAAAATTTTCTTTCATTATTATGATTATTTTACTTCCACTCAACTTTCATACATGGAAATCGTATTTACCTTTAGGATTTCCCTTAAGAGTTACTTCCGCACGGAAGTCCTTTGAGACTTGAGGTCGGATCAGTTAAGTTTCCTCCCCCGGACCTTGCCGCAGGGGACTAACTGTGCCCTCCGTGGCTTCTCACTTTCTCCTCTCTTGCCCTCAGGAAACACTTTGTTCTTTTTGCCATGATTTTTCCAGTACCTAGCCAAGGAGTTGGGCCTACAAACAGCGTAGGTTTTACAGAAATAGGTACATGGGTGACGGTGATCACAGACACAGGTACTAGGTACGGCAGTGACTGCCACAAGGGACAGCTCAACACTCAGAGTCACACCTCACGGCAAGAGTTGGACTCGTAGAGATGCTCAGTGGTTGGGAGGAATGGGAGGAAACCAGGTCTTAGCTTCTCTGATCCTCCGACCTAGCTGTGACGCAAAATGGCCCTTCCAACCCTACAGAATTTGTTCTTTGGGGGTACAGTTAGTTCTCCTACCTTCCCACGAAGAATACTCACAATTCTGTTTGGAAGATTTCTTTTTCCAGACGCTGTGTTTTTCTGTGTTTGAGGTGCCTCTTCCTTGTGGTCCCTGCAGACAGACAGGGCGGCTCTGGGTGCGGAGAGGCGGCCTTGGCCTTTTTCCCCAAACACAGATCTTTGGCATCTGTCTGTGCTGATGTCTCTCTTCTTTGCGCTCATCTGGAGGAAGAGACACTGTGAGCTCATCATACTCAGCTCCGATCCGTCTCTAACTTCTGTCATCCGTGTATGTGTCTGACGCCACCGCTGAACGGATGGAATGTTTCCAGTCTTTCCAGCTGCTCTTCCGACAGAACTTCACACTCCACTTTTTGTCATGGGGATTCTAGCAAGCAAGATTTTTGTTCTTTTAATTTTATCTATTATATATATATTTGTCTCAGGCAGGGATATTTACCAGAAATTAATAGGTACAAAGTCAAGCTAGCTTACCTGAAGGGCAAAGAAATGGAGCGGTGTGTGGAATCAAGAATCCCATGGAACTCAATCCTCTGGGAAACTGCCTTTCTCTGGGATGACAAGATTGTTCGCAGATGTTCCTCATCACCTTTATGTTCTCTTTCTGGCTCCTAGCATCTGCCGTGACTCTCTGTTCTTGCTGTCCACGGTCATTGGTCATGGCTGTCTTTGAGGTCCCTTGCAATGATTCTGCTTTATCTTAAAACTCCAGGCTCAACCTCATCTGATCCATTTTTGTTTGTCACTTACCCTGACAGAGAAAAGTCCAAGCAGGGTGCACACCTTGGCAATCAGCTGTGTCTGGAAGGGTGAGGACACCTGGTCAATACAAAGACACTGCGTTTACGTCCCTTTGGAGGGCCCCTCCCCCAAAGCTGCCCCGCTACAAGGTGCAGCCTGCACCTTTAGCTCAGTTTCCTTCACAGGCTTTAGACCTCAGTTGTTAACTTTGAGGAGGAAAACACTCCTTGACATTCATCCCACTGAAAACTGTGGGTGTCCCACTGAAAACTGTGGGTGTCCCGCTGAAAACTCTTACCCTTTAAAAATGTTTTCAATTATTTTTATTAACTTTGTAACAAAATAGGGAGTAGAGTCATTTCTGAACGGGGACTGTTCTTTATTTAGGTAGCATTATCTTTGATTAATGTTTGTTGCCTCACGGTGAGACATGGTGTATTATCACTGCAGTTATTTCTTTGTTTGTAAAACAAATATTGGAAAACTTCATGTGCAAAGGTGTGTACGTGGCAACTTAATTAAAGTACCAACTAACACAAATTTATCAGATTATTATTGTTTAGGTGGAATCTCATCTAAAATTCACGTATCTCCATTTTGAAGCAGATATTATGTGCTGTAATGCGGTTCTTCATTTTTTAAAAAACTAATATTCATCACCTATAAATGAGCACACTAATCGTACATACTTAGAGCTGGGAACTGAATTACTGGCAATATTTTACTTACTTGTATTTTCCTCTTTGTGGTACGATGTTGTTACGTCTCTTACAGAAGCTTATATAGCTGGAGGATTTAATAAACTACTGAAGTATTTTGGAATAATACTATCTGTTCTTTTTCCTGCTCAGTAGACACATACACTGGGTGTCTGATAATCTACCATTTACAGCTTGGATTCAGCTTCTGTCTCACTGAATAAGGTGGCTGGTGTTTTTCTGCGTCCTCGGGGGACCCCATATCTACTTTTTCTCCAAGAAGCCATCAACATCCTTTCGTCCATTCCTGCTCAGATACTGACCCCAGTCCCCATCCTGAGCCCTCCTCACAAGGGAATTCTGTAAGATTTCCTCTTATTTCTTCAAAATCTTTTATCAACTTAAGACAGCATTTTTAGGATTTCTTTGTTTTCTAGTTGACAATCCAGGAATGTACTTTCTTGTCTCTAAGATTTCAAGTTGCAATTATCCTCCTTGTACCCCTTAGGAATGGAATGTCAAACACCCGACAGGAAGGTCCCACATGCCTGGGTGTCCCCGTACACAGGCGACATGGTTACTGCCCCTGGTGTCATCTCCACGTGGGCCCACAGAGTCTCAAGTCTTCTCAACACAGCCCTATGTCATCAGCCCCCCAGAATTGACAAGGGAGAGGTTGCCTATTTCCAGCTGTGTCTGTTTTCTCTCTGTCTCTCTCTCTCTCTCTCACCAACCCATCATGCAGAACAGGCTGAGTCTCTGTAACGTCCGTCTCTGATCCCTTTTTGCATGTGTCTTGCTGTTATGAACAGGGACTGTGCTCACCAAGAGAATGGAAGCCAGGTGGTATGGGCTGAACTGCGTCCCTCCCCAAATTCATGAGCTGAAGTCCTGATCTGCACACTCTGAATGTGACCTTTCTCGGGCAGAGACAACCAAGTTAAATGAGGTCATTGGGTGGGCTTAACTCAGTAAGTATGTCCAGTGTGACTGGCAGTCTTTGAAAGGGGAAATTTGGAGGCAGACATGCGTGTCAAGAGCACGCTACGTGAACATGGAGACAGCCATCTAGGAGCCCCAGGAGAAAGGCTGGAACAGACTCTGCTAGCAGGCTCGGAAGGCACCAAGCCTGTGGACACCTCGTTCTAGGGCTTCCAGGACCAGAACTACAAAATAACACATTTCTATTAATTAAGCCACCCAATCTGGGGCACATTATCATGATGACCGCAGGACACTAGTACACCAGGTGGTGGAGACCTCAAGGCACTTGTCACACAGAGGGGTGTTTAACCTGTTTAAGAGGAAGCAGCCTCAGAGGGTCCCAGCAGGCTTGTTTGGGATGGATGGTAGGAATTCAGTGGCCTGGTGGGGTTCAGCAAGCCTCTCCTTATTATCTGCACGTGGAAAGCCCAGGTTAAGTGTTTCGAAAGCCATGGGATCCACCTTCACGAAGTTCACGAGCTGGCAGACCAATGTCAAGTGTGGGATGAGAGGGCAGCCAGGCACAGGAGTGAGTGCTCTGATCAGGGGAGCACCAGGAGCCACCAGAACATGGAAAAGACAAGATTGGCTCTGACACTTTCAGGAATGCTGGGGACAAGGAAAAGACACCATAATCTTTTGGTAAGGAAATAATCTACCACTCAAAACATTATTGCAATAATTTAAATGCTTGGATAGAGAAGTGTGATAGCAATTGTGGTGTGGCCAAATATAGACATGCTAGTGAAAAATTCATGTAGACAAAAACCTACTGTATATACACAACTTTAAAATGGAAATAATGAAATAAAATGAAATTATTGCTATGGCCGATGTTTCAGAAACACCTTAACATTGTCCAGTAGACAAACATGTATTTTTTTAAACTAACAAGGAAGATGAGAGCAGTGCGGGACTCCTGGAGAAGGGGCCAGATTCCTTTGGCAACTGTCTGATGACGCCCAGGAAGGCCCGATTTTAAAGGAACCCCAAACCTCTCCTCCCAGTTCTCATCCCTGGGCATATGTGGGAAATATTAAGTCCTTCTGGAATCTTCCATCAGGCTGTACCTTGATCTCCGCAGACTATTGGTTTTGTTTTGACAGTCTCGTTACCTTCTTTTCTATTCTATTTCTGCTGAGAAAACTTAGCAGCAGCTTCAGTCACCGAAGGCTGGGAGTCCTCCAAGGCCCTGCTTTGGGTCCCGTGGAGGTCTGAGCAGCCGTCACGGCCCGGCAGGCAGGCCTGCGCTGCGGACACCTGCTAACAGCCTGCTTCCTCTCACCTGCCTCCGTTCCTTCCACCTCAGTACAGGGGGATGCATTTCCCAGTGAAAGATTGTTACCCATGTGACCCTAAAAGACATTTACTTAAGGGACCCTGAAAATTGTGTTTGGCAACAGAAAGCATTATCTCATCTGCCCCCGTTTGGTTAATGAAGACTGAAGTTTCCTAACTTGTGAGAAAAAAAAAAAAAGTCTGTGATTTCTTCAGAGGCTGTTAAAAGAAGGTGACTCCCCAGATCTGACAGTCAAAAAGTTGTGAGCAGTAGACAGAGATTGAAGAGACGGTACAGACCAGAGGAGGAGCTCTCAGCTCCCAGGGGAGGGCACGTCTCCTCCTGAGTCCCCTTTTGATTTTCACAACACCGGGACATGTAAAAACGCCAGGTCCCACCTGGAATAGATAAATCCCACACTGCCTCTGAGGAGGCCTGGTCTCCATCGTCAGCCATTTCATCCTAGGACACTGTGTGACAGGGTGAGAGCTATCTGGGTCACCGCTGGCTGTCACAGCAGACAGAAAGGATGTGGGGAAGCCAATACCAGCTCCTGAAGTTTGTCCCCAGACTGAAACGCCTTAGTTTGCCATATATTTCGTTGGCCGCATCAAGGCACATGGCTATACCATTGATAAATTTTGGTGGCATGGGGATGCAGATTTATCCTAAGATTATGGAAAGAATAGGAAGTAAAACCCTTTTGAACACCAGCAGCACCCTGGGCAGCTGGCCGGGGGACAGACACGAGACGAAGGCTGAGCCACGTGGGCGGAGGGCGGAGGATAGGCTGAGAAGGAGCCTCTCACTCCCAGCAGAGAGGGACGTGCCAACGCGGAGAGCGTTCCCTTGGGCTTCTGAAGTGTACAGCATAGCCACGATTCGAGATTCTCACAGATTTCCATCTGGGTAAAATCTGATGTCATTGTGTTTGTTTTTTTTACGATGGGGGTCTTGCTACATGGCCCAGGCTGGTCTCAAACTCTCCTGCACACAAGATTCTCCCCTGTGGCCTCCCAGGTATCTGGGACTACAGGTGCGTGCCTGGCTCCAAGTTATTTAACAATGTGCTCACCTCTCAATGTCCAGAGTCTCTGAGCTACCCAGAATGGCACTCAGGGCATTGCACAGATGTCAAGGAACATGTCATTATCTCATAAATCACTTCTTTTTGGAAAAGAAAAAAACCCTGAAATTTCCCATGAAAGCCTGGGAAAGCAGCGTGAACTGTTGCGCTCACGCCTGCAGACTGGGGAGGTTTCTGCTTCCCGATGCCTTTGTTTAGAGCACACCTGCAGCGCCGTCAGTGGCTTGTGTTTGCTTCTGTCCCAGGAGGAGCACCTCGGGGTTTGTGCCTTTTCTTCCTTCCAGTGGGCCGGGGCTCTGGCCACCGTCGGTGGGACAGCGGGCTCCGAGCCCCTCGCCAGGCTGGTAACCTACACCTGCCTGGGTGCTTCAGGCTTCAGTGACTAATCCAGAGTCAGCACCACTGTTAAAAACACCAGTTGTTCAAGACGAAAGCGAGATAGGAGCAGGTGGGCTGTGTGGGCTGCAATGTTACACCTACAAAATCTGCAGAGAAAAAGAACTTCGTGGAGCAGTTCACTGCACTTTAAAACACACACACACAGGCGAGCTGTTCCTGGGAGCCAAAAACAAAGCGTGCGTGAGCCAGAAAGGAAGAGTGTGATGGCATAAAGGCGGCGCGGCTGCCGGGGACCGCTCGGGAAATGCCAGCATGGGAAAGCTGGAACATGGATTCCCAGGGGGTTCTGCTCTCTCTGTACCAGCTTCTGGGGGTGGAGAACTTGACTGTTTCATCTCGGTACCCTGAGCCCTGCACATTGCCTTTGGGTACATAAAATATGTTGAATAAAGAAAAGAGAGAGAGCGAGAAACAAAATCCAAAACACGAGGCGGGAAGGAGGGAGATTTCTTTCTCCCTTTCACAAAAGAATTCACTGTGTGGTCCCTTAAATAGTCTGCTTATGGGGCCAGCTGGCTGGCTGTTCAGAGACCATTAATTACCTGACACATGGGCGAAAATCAGAAGAGGAATTATAAAAATAGTTGCTATTTCTCTAGCAGTCTCATACTTGCTTTCTCATTTGGTTCTCAAATCTCCCCGGGTTCCAGTTAAAGTATTTGAGGGTTTGCTTGGTTTTGATAATATAGAAAAAGTAGATGATCAAAATATCTCAGAACTTAGTTCAATAAACAAATGGAGAGTATAACACAATTTAAAAAACATCATTCTTTCTTTAGATAAACATCTTCTAAGTGCCTGGGCTTTGTGCTGGCTTATAATTTGCAACATGTAAAGTGTGATTCTTTTTAAGTAATAAATACTTAAGCAGAAGTAATATCTTTATTCTTTACTTTTGTAATCATTCGTAAGTTATCTTCCAGTTATTTCAGCTTTATCATAGGTAAAGTAGGGGTAACAATATATATTTGAAGCATTAACATGAGGAAAAGAAAAAAACAAAAAATTACTGTGTACCTGCTGGGAACATTGTAGCTACTAGATAAAGTTTCTTTACCTTTATTACTTTATAAATTAGGGGCAGATTAACTGATTAATAAACACAGTTGCTAAGTATCAGAATTTCAAAGGTCAGATCGTGTTCTCCTTAGACCAATATAAAGTTCTGAAGTTCTGGTGGCTGAAGCCACCAACTTACGCTCAGTTGTGTTGTAGACTGTGGGTTCCCGGGGGGTCTCGGCGCTGTGAGGTTTCAGAAGACTTTTCCCCAGGGGCTGAGTTAATCAGACAAATATCCCTTAAAGATATCAGCTTTGAAATGCATATGATGGTCAGTGCCTGTGGCTCAGTGGGTAGGGCACCAGCCCCATATACCGAGGGTGGCAGGTTTCAACCCAGCCCTGGCAAACTGCAACAAAAAAATAACCGGGCACCGTGGTGGGCACCTGTAGTCCCAGCTACTCGGGAGGCTGAGGCAAGAGAATCGCCTAAGCCCAGGAGTTGGAGGTTGCTGTGAGCTGTGATGACACAGCACTCTACTGAGGGCAATAGAGTGAGATTCTGTCGGTAAAAAGAGAGAGAGAGAGAGAGAGAAATCCATATGAAATGTGGGCCAACGGCTTGACGTGAGTAGAGTTCCATCAGCAGCATTTGAATGTCAGAGGGAGAAAAGGGAGAAAGCAGAAAAAATATTTGAGTAATTTTCCAAAATTAAAGGCTGGCTCCCAACCATAGATGTAAGAAGCTTGGAGAAAGCCATGCATGCAGAATAATTACTAACACACATGCACAGGTTCACACACACAAACATACATACCATATTTAAACTACAGAAAATCAAATACAAACAGAAAACCTTGAGGGACGATGGAGAGGAAAAAGACACACGTCACACAAAAATAGGTGACAGCAGACTTCCTTCCAGAAACCATGATAGTCAGAAAATAATAACAGAGTGATATTTAAAAGTGGCTTAATTGCCCTGTCCTTTTTTTTTTTTTTTTTTTTTTTTTGTAGAGACAGATGTCTCACTTTATCACCCTTGGTAGAGTGCTGTAGTGTCACAGCTCACAGCAACCTCAAACTCCTGGGCTTAGGCAATTTTCTTGCCTCAGTCTCCTGAGTAGCTGGGACTACAGGCACCTGCCACATGCTTGGATATTTTTTTGTTGCAGTTTGGCCAAGGCCAAGTTTGAACTGGTCACCCTTGATAGATGGATACAGCACCCTACCCACTGAGCCACAGGTGCTGCCCTAACAGAGCGGTATTTAATGTGAAAAACAACTATAAACTCAGAATATTATACAATGAAAAATGTTTGCAAAAAAAAGAAAGAGAGCTAAAAACTCTCTCAGAGGCCAGACACAGTGGCTCATGTCTGTAATGCAAGCATTTTAGGAGGCTCAACCCCCCAGGGGTTGAGGCGAGAAGATTGCTTGAGGTTAGGAATTTGAGTTCAGCCTGAGCAACATAGTGAGAACTTGGCTCTACAAAAAAAATTAAAAAACTTAGCTGGGTGTTGTGACAATCCCAGCCTCTTGGAAGGCTGAAGCAGGAGGATGACTGGAGCCCAGGAGTTGGAGGTTGCTATGAGCTGTGATGATGCCACAGCACTCCAGCCTGGACAACAAGAGTGAGACCCTGTCTAAGAAAAATAAATAAATAAATAAATAAAATGAAACAAAATAAAATAAAATAATATCTCCGTTTGAGACAAACTGGAGAAATGAATCACCAGCAAAGCTGAATATCCAAAGAAGACAAAAACCCTGCAAGGGTTGGACTCTGGCTCACAGGAATGTGATTATTTAATTTATTAAAGAAATATTTGTTTTGTTATCTCCACCACTCGATCTCCTAGTATACATTCCCTTTAATTTTTACACACAATTTAAGAGTAACCCCTTTCCTTAATTCACCTGAAATCCCTAAGTAATTAATGATGTCTGCCCTTTAGGTATAATTTTGTAAATTATGAATGTTTTATTTTATAAAGTTATGTTTCTTCTCTCTATTGTAAAAAAGAAAAAAAGTTACTGGCACTGCCTACTAACATTGATTATGAGGTATATTTTCCCATTTAAGAATATAGCATTTTATTGTCCTCTACTTAAAATTATATGTCCTGTAAGGAGAACCCCCTTTAATTATACAAGTATGGCCTTTCTCATAAATTAAATGATTATTCATCTACATTAAAAACTACAAACTCTACATGTCTTTACCCAGAGCAGCAATGCTTTTCCTGCAAGATGCTAAAAATCCCATCTGCATGTAATTTCTTTGATTTAAACTTCTATGATGTATAGAAATACCTATGTCTGATCCAAAGTTTCCATCAAGTGCATGGACACATATATTGGGGGAAATCTTTTTATCCGTCTATGCCAGTAAAAAGTAACGTACTTGTGTGTCATGCCACTAACAGGAAAAATTAATCACACTTATGGCTCACTTTCTAATTTGAAATTCTTCTAGGAAAAATTGTATAGTATCAGTAATCAAGATCAATAGTGAGGTGTACACAGTTAGACTTCTTGAAGCGTTGGTACAGGTTGGCTTAGAACATTTTTCGTCCATAAAGCCAATGCCTGGTATGAAGTCCACCATGCTTACCCTGGGAAAGAGTCTCTTTTTTGTTCCCTGTTCATACTACCTTTGTTCCAGACTCTGCTAAGACCTGCTCAGATCATCTCTCCTAGAATGTCATTCTTCTTTCTTTATTCTTTCAAACACCATCAGTTCTTCAGGCTCAAAGTAAACCGACCTCCACTGTGAGGAGATCCCAATCTGGACACCTCTCTGCTCCTTGAAGGTCCTACAGCCCTGTTTTCAAAGAGCATCCACGTTCCCTTTGCCCAGGTTCCCCAGTATTCAAGATGGTGCCACAGCCTCTCCAACACACATGTCATCTGCCCCCTCTTCTATCATGAATTGTTCTTTGCTTGGCCTTTTTTTGTTTTTGAGAGCAGGAAACGTGATCCTCAAATAACCCAGTATGTATTAACATGTTCCCAGAATATAACCATTCTCCATGCCCCCAGGTCTGGATACCAACATCGATACCACACTACCATCCGTCCAATCTAGAGACCCCCTTCACATTTCACCAACTGCCCCAGAGAATCTGATTTTCCTTCCTGGCCCAGGATCCCACCCAGGAATATGAGTGCACTCAGCTCTCACGTCTGCTCAGATTCCCCTTACATCTCAAGGGCACTGTTCTAGAACCGGAGTCCCATGCTTCTCACGCCTGGCCAGATGCAGGTCAAATGTTCTCACCAGGACCCCGCAGAGATGGCCCTGCGGTCTCCCCGTGAATCCTACAGAGTGCACGTGCTGCTGGTCAGACACAGGCCAATAGTTCTCACCAGGACCCCGCAGAGATGGCCCTGTGGTCACCCCATATACCCCACAGAGTACACGTGATGCTGGTCAGACGCAGGCCAATAGTTCTCACCAGGACCCCGCAGAGATGGCCCTGTGGTCACCCCATATACCCCACAGAGTACGCATGATGCTGGTCCACCGTGCTGAGCTTGGCCACCTGCTCTTGGTGTCTGTCCACTTTCTTCTCTGTAAGATTATCATTTCCTCCCTTGTAATTGATTAATACCTTGTGGGGTGACATTATGTCAATACCCCGCTCCTCTTCAATCCTGCACTCACCAACTCAGCACCCTGGTGACCCCCCCCCAGATGGATCACCACCGACGGCTGCTAAGGGGTGACTTTGTCTTCATCCCGCCTTCTGCATTTGTCACCAGATTTCTCTTGTAAGGAAGTGCTTTCTGCGCCAGTCATTTATTCATCTGCTCACCTAGTATCTGCTTGTTCACGTCTGTTAGTATGGATTCACGTCTTCTGCTTTATCCAATTGACTTATTCCTATAATTATATTTATGCTCAAATGATCCCAAATTTATCTACTGGGTGCTCCCTCGAGGTGACTCCTGAGTCTTTATGACATGGTCCCTTTATTTTGTAATTAGCAGAGACTTTTTTTTTTTCTTTTTGTTGTTGTTGTTTTGTTTTTTTGGAGACAGAGTCTCACTTTGTCGTCCTTAGTACAGTGCCATAGCATTATAGCTCACAGCAACCTTAAACTCTTGGGCGCCAGCAATTCCTTTGCCTCAGCCTCCCAAGTAGATGGGACTACAGGCACCTGCCACAACAAGGCCCACCTATTTTTAGAGATGAGGTCTCACTCACTAGATTCTTAAACAGTTTCCCAAATATCTTTGAGCTTTCATCTCCTTATCTGTTAAAAGGAGATAATACCTACATTATAGGGTTTGGCATGCTAAAACTCTGGCAATAGATAAACACCCCAGGCCAGATTCTCAAGCAGTGCTTTGCAATCTTCTTTATCTTACAACGTATTTGATGACCAGTGAAACAGTCATCAGTTAAACTTCCACGGTTGGCTTAAATTATGCTGATCAAAAAAATAAGAGTTAAAAAAAATCTACTTACTGTGCATTGAAATTCTTTCAAAAATAATTTAATTAATGGTTTTAAAACTTTTCACAGCACACCAGTTGAAAATACATGGAAGGTGCCGGCAAATGTGGCCTCAGCAGCCATTTCCTGGCTCAGTCCTCAGCACTTCCCTTGAGGTTCTTGGCAAGAACACTCATGAGTACCCGATAAACAGCTGGCGAATCACGTGAACGGGGACTCTAGGAAGCAGAGCCGGTGGGACAAGCACGGGGCAAAAACAGCCTGGTTGAAGCTCCTCCACGGCGCACCTGGATCATACTGATTTCTGCCCAGGAGAAAAAAAAATGGTCGTTGTTTTCACTCAGGCCTTTGGACTTCATTGTGAAGTGACAAACAGTCAAGTCCGTGTGTGGCTTTCCCATGAAGGACTTGCTCCGGCCTGTGCTCCCTGCTCTGGCCCCAGGTTAGAAACGGGGATTGCAAACAAGGCAAAGCAGTCCCGTCCTCGTCTCCCTGAAAGGCAGGGGTGGCCCCTCACCTTTTATTTTACCAGAGAGTCTCAGCAGTGCTAGAAGATTGTGCTTTAGGGAAAGAACACCTTTGCCCTTAAATGCTGTGAAGAGTCGGCTTTAGAGTGTGTTGAGGTCCGTGTCCTGCTGGCTGCTAAAGGCTGACGGTTTGCAGACTGGGCCTGTGTGCTGGCTGCCACCTCTCTCCCATCTATTTGCTTCTGTTTATATGGCCTGGCATGTGGAAAAACTCTGGGTGACGACAACGCTGAGTGTGCCTGGGCTCAGTCACTGTCGGGGTTGCGGCAGGAAAAGCAGGGAAGGGTCAGAGCAAACTGACCTAGGATGAGGGGTCGGGAGGGGCCGGCACCTCCTTGGGAGAAAGTTCACTCCTGAGTAAAGACCAGGACCGACCACCCAGGTTTGGGCCCAAAATGCTGCGTACTGTGAGGGGGACACTGCGGCTGTGTGACGCCCCAGACGCCAAGCTGCTACCCTTAGGGTGCCAGGAAATCGCACCGTGGGGCCTCGTAAGAGAAGGGACATGGAGAGACAGCCTCGCTCAGCCGTCCTGGGCAAGCGTGTGTCCTTGGCGGCAGCAGCCGGCCACTCCCGTACGGTCGGGTGCTGGGTGTGGGGGTGAACTGCACCTCAGACGGCAGCTCGGAGCAGAGTCCCAACCAAGGCGGGCCTGGCTCTCAGCGCCACCAAGGGAGAAGAGGAAGGCACTCCTCACCCATCCCTGACTCCCAGTCTGTCTGCAAGACGCTGCAGGGGGAAGGACAGGCCTAGGGACACGGGCCAGCCCGTGGAGGCGGGGGGCACCAGGCTGCCACCAGGGACACGGGCCAGCCCACAGTGGGCAGCGGGTCACCAGGCTGCCACCAGGGACACCGGCCAGCCCACAGTGGGCAGCAGGTCACCAGGCTGCCTCAAGGTGGAAGGAGGGCACTTTCCCTGGACTCGGGTTAGGCCCCTCCCATCCCTGCTGGACATTTTCGGTGAGGTGATCTCAGGCAGTTGAACAGGAAAGCGCAGAGTCCCTGACCCGGACACCATCCTCCTCCTCCGATGGCCGCTGCAGGCTACTTTTCTTGGAGCAAACCACGTCGAGGACAACTCAGCTGTGACTGTGTCAGACATGGGACCAGAGCCTCCAGCCTGGAGCTGATTCAGTCTCTGTCTTTAGCTCAGAGAGAAGCTGGTGAGTTACTGACCTTACAAGTATTCTTTACAGAATCTCTTAAACATTAAACAATTATAAATATTTTCTCTTAGTCTTCAAAAGACAAAAAGTGATGTCCCAGTCGACACCTGCCTCTCACCAGCAGAAGAACATATTACCTCTGATCCCCGAACTATGGACAGTAAGTCTTTATGAGTTATTTTAAAAGGATGTCTATGTTTGGTTTTTAAAAAGGGTAATAAAATAGTAATTCTTGGTTTAAAAAATATCTGAATCTCATCACCTGAATAACGCACGCACACAGCCGATCTTGAAGCTGGGAAAAGAAAGGGTGGTTTAAATTCCTCACTGCCATTGGAGAAAACAGCAGAATTGTCAGGAAGCTTGAGTCGACAAATGACTCACTTTTTCCTATACTCAAAATTGCAACCAGGACAAAGAGACGAGGAACCTACCTCAGGATATGTTGGCACCTACTTTACATGTGGGACTCACCTAGCTGGGGCCAACACAGTGAGCAAATTCAGTCTACTGTCCAGCATGACGGACAGAGTCCTCCCGGGGCTCAGGCGCCCCACTAGGCCACGCATTGCCTGTCCTTCCAGGCTGCAGCAACAGAGCTGAGCAATCGCCACAGATTCTGGATGGTACGAGGAGCCAAAAATATTTGCTTCCTGCTTGGCCATCACAGAAAAATATTTGCCAATACCTGAAATAGGCCATCAAAGTATTGATTTGTGCACATTCAGCCATATCACGATATGAAGTTATCTGATATCACAGTGTTCCAGCCTGGGAACCCTCAGTTGAGAATAGCACATCAGCCCAGGCTGACCAGATGGTGTCAGGGCCCTGGTCTTCCGACTGCTCTATTAGTAATGCACATCTTTTGCCGTTACCCCTAGAGGGACCTCTGACTGCCCACGTTTAAGATTGGTGGTTCAAAACAAAATAGTTACCCCATCAATTATATGCATGTGATAAATTTAGGTCACACGGTTGAATACTCTGTCCTCCTGGCTTAATTTGTAATTGCTATTGCAGAGAAATCCTCTGTTGTTAATCTAAACTTAGGGGAAAGAAGTCTTTATTGAGTTGTGAGCCGACCATCAGGACAGGTAATTGCATAATGTTTGCATTCTTGCACAAATCAAAAACAATCTTTTGTCTCGAGAGAAAAATGGAGGCTCAGAGATTTGGTAATGTTCCCAGAGTTACCCAGAAGTAAATGGCACGGCCGGGCATGGGAGCCAGGTCTGTGGGTTTCCAGAGCCCCAAGGCTGTTCCAGGCCAGTAGCCCTCTGCCTCAGGTCAGAACTCACTCCCGGCTAATTACAGCCAAGGATCCCACCTCATCATCCCCTGACATGCCCTGGTGCTTCTTCGACACAAAGACAGAGGACTTGAAGGACTTAACCATTAATCAAGAGCCCGATCCAGGCCTCCTCCTGACACCCAGCTTGGGGCCACTGCAGCTGACACAGAGCCCGAGCAGGCTGATGGAGTGGCCACGCTGATGGCCGTCACAGCCGGCTCTGCCAGACAGAGACACCAGCCCTGGTTTGACGAGAGTAAGGATTTTTAAAAGAACCTTGTTTGAAGAGAAACAAAGGGCATTTAACAGCCTGCTTTCTGATCCCAATCTGTTGCAAAGAAGGCACATTATAAAAACATGAGCGCTGAACCAGGGCTGCAGCAACCTCACCAGTGGATGGTGAGGACGAAAAAGGTGATTTATCAGCACCCAGGGCCAGAGCAGCACAGGGGCAATTCTCCAAAGTCCCCAAGATCTTGAGGCTTTGTGCCCACAAGGATCAGAGCTTGGCATCTCTGGGTACACAGGCGTCCTCTCCCTGTTAGGGCAAGTCTCAGGCCTGGTTTGGGCATGGGAGACGGGCCCAAGATGAAGCTTCCAAAATGAGCAGATGGTGCGACCCTGTTCCATGCGCAAGAGAGATCACGCCCAGCTAGAACGAGCATGTTGACAGAGCACCAAGTAAGGCATTCATCAATCCTGCCCAGGAGCCTGACAGGCGCTACCTGCTGGCCGCCACCCCTTCACAGCACGGCAAAACCCTCCAATTATTGAGGTCACAGATGTCAAAGCCTTCCTAGCACATATTCTAAAATGTCAAAATCACCCTTGGCATCACTTTCTTTCCCTGAGACAAATCCTTATACCCCTGCCACGTGTCTATAGCTACAACCGGAGGCTCCATCTTCTCTCGGAAAATGAACCATCCACCCGGACCCGAGTCACGGGCACCTGACCCTTCCTGCAAGGAACCGTCGCTTCCCTTCTCTGGCTTCTCTCTAGGGAATAAGCTCCTGTTCTAAAAACAGAAATAACCCTGGCCTGGGAATTAGAAACCGCAGACCCTACCGGCCATTGCCCTATTAATTTTAAAAGCTTTGAAATATAAATAATTGCTGTTGTTAAACCAGTCTCGCTGATGCATGGGGAACAATGGAAGCACTTTGCAAAGCATAAACTTTATCCAGAAAAACGTGTCACGAATTATGAATAAATAAAAGTATGCTGCAGATTCTCTGCAGTGAGATGGAAGTGTCTGCTTTAGTCCCTGAGGTCTGTCAGGAGTGGGTGACAGTGGCACTACAGGAATGTTGAGGTGAAGGCTGGGGGTGGGGAGAGAGATGTGCCCCAGCACAGCGGGAAGACGAGTGTTTGGGACAGAGGGGAGCAGAGGAGAGGGACAGGTGGGGGCACGGATGAGAGGAAGTGTGACTGTTCAGGACAACAGGCCGGATGAAGCATCTGTGCACAAAGGAGTGGCGACAGGATGGGGAGAAGAGGGTGATGGTTAGACGCTTGGCGGGTAACTAAAGCGATGGACTTGGGGCACAGGGTGAGAGGAACCTCCCTGGGGAGCGCAGGCTGTCGGTGCAAGTTCTGTGTAGATGAGACAGCTCCAGCCTGGCCTGTGTCACCTGATTTTTCATAGCCCCGGCTTTGCTGTTTGGACCAGGACAAGCTGCTCATCACCGCCCCTCCCCTGTCACTCCCTCACCTCCCCGCTGCTGAGTCCTTGACAGAGGCCGTGGTGCCGCTCACTCTCCATCAGTCCTCGCTGCGGACAAAAGGCTAAGCTCACCGGGCAGCCACCAAGCGCAGCTCCGCTCTGTGGGCGCCTCCCATCTCCCCTGCCCCCTGCATGAGTGTCTGTCCCTCTCCAGCCGCTGATCCTCAGGAATGTGTCGCCCTGACCCCGCCACGGTTTTCCTTCCATCACGTGGTGTGGTATCCCTGGAGAATCTTGCACATTTCCACAGGCTGTGTGTGTGTGTGACCACACCTGTCTGTACACACACACATACTCTCTCTGAGCATATCCTGTATTGGGGTGTGTGTTTATCCACACCTGTCTGTGCACACACACACTCTGAGCATATCCTGTATTGGGTTGTGTGTGTTTATCCACACCTGTCTCTGCACACACACACTCTCTCTGAGCATATCCTGTATTGGAGTGTGTGTGTTTATCTCCACCTGTCTGTGCACACACACACACACACACACACACTCTCTGAGCATATCCTGTATTGGGTTGTGTGTTTATCCACACCTGTCTGTGCACACACACACACTCTCTCTGAGCATATCCTGTATTGGAGTGTGTGTGTTTATCTACACCTGTCTCTGCACACACACTCACACACACACACACACTCTCTGAGCATATCCTGTATTGGAGTGTGTGTGTTTATCCACACCTGTCTCTGCACACACACACACATACACACACACACACTCTCTCTGAGCATATCCTGTATTGGGGTGTGTGTGTTTATCTACACCTGTCTCTGCACACACACACTCTGAGCATATCCTGTATTGGGGTGTGTGCTTATCCACACCTGTCTGTGCGCACACACACACACACTCTCTGAGCATATCCTGTATTGGAGTGTGTGTGTTTATCCACACCTGTCTGTGCACACACACACTCTGAGCATATCCTGTATTGGGTTGTGTGTTTATCCACACCTGTCTGTACACACACACACACACACACACACACTCTCTCTCTGAGCATATCCTGTATTGGGGTGTGTGTTTATCCACACCTGTCTGTACACACACACACACACACACTCTCTGAGCATATCCTGTATTGGGGTGTGTGTGTTTATCCACCCCTGTCTCTGCACACACACACACACTCTGAGCATGTCCTGTATTGGGGTGTGTGTGTTTATCCACACGTGTCTGTGCACACACACACACACACACTCTGAGCATATCCTGTACTGGGGTGTGTGTGTTTATGCACACCTGTCTGTGCACACACACACACACACACTCTCTCTCTGAGCATATCCTGTATTGGGGTGTGTGTGTTTATCCACACCTGTCTGTGCACACACACACACTCTCTGAGCACGCCCACATTTGCATTTCTCGCCTGTACTTTTCCCTTGAGCTCCAATGTCAAGTCCTCCGTAGAGGCCGCGCCTTCCTTTTTCGTCAGGACACCCTTGCAGGTTAGCACGGTGAGTAGTTACAGCCTGTGCTGAAGGAAGGGAGGGAGGAAGGGTGGAACAAAGGGACGAGAGAGGGAGGGAGGAGGGAGGAGTGTGCAACGTGACCTCCTACAGAACTCCAACCAAATGTCTCCCAGAAACCATAAGCCCAATGTTTGCAAAACTTAGCCCCTTCTGCCTATACCCAACCTCTAGCCACCACCCACCTCCTCCAGCACCCTAGTGCCATGCACGTCACTTTACCCAGTGTCCCTGTCCTTACCCTGGCACCACACTACCTTCCTTCTGCTCACACCCCCACCTCGGCAGATGGGGGACCAGTTCCTCACAATCCCTCCTTCCCTCTGCTGCTGCCACAACACAGGCTTTTGTCACTTCCCTCCCAGAATCTGCTGTTATCATCTCAACCCCACCCACACTCAACATGTCTCCCCAAACCGACAAAGTCACAAAGTCGTCATTCTAACATCAGCCCCGATCATGCCACTCCCCAGGGGCGCCACGTGGCCTGGAGAGCACAGGGCACCCGCCCAGTCTTGCCCAGAGGCCTGCCCTGATGGATGGAACGGCACCATAGTGTGGCCTCTCAGGGGGACTGTCCCTTGGACCTCACAGCCCAGCCCCTCGCTGCCCCCCGTGCTGGTTCAGCACCCCGCCTACCTCTCAGCTCACTGCCCCTGTGGTGGGCAGGGAACGCCCCCACGTGCTTATATAGCAGTCCCTGGTACCTATGGACATGTCACCTCTTGGAGTGAATATCCTAAGTTATTTGGGTAAGTAAAATGTGGTCCCCAGAATCCTTGTAAGAGGAGAGAGTTGTGAACGGATGAAGCAGAGGTTGGCATGATGGATTTCAAAGATCCAGGGGGGACCACAAGCCGCAGAAGTTTCAAGTCTCTGGAAGCTGGAGGAGGCGATGAAACCCACACCCCTGTGCATCCTTCCAGGGAATAAAGCTTTGCTACATTTACAGCAATTTGCTACAGCTGCAATAGAAAATTAATACAGCTCCTAGACTCGCCTTCAAATCACAGTATCTGTGACACTTTATTTGCTTATCTGCTTTTTGACAAGGCTGTTTTCTTACATTATATTGGGAACTCCCTGAGGACTGGAGACTGTTTCATCTTTGGATTCCCAACATGATAAACTGGAGATATTTATCATAGAGCAAATGAATTAATGCACACAACATACACATCGAAAGTTCCAGTGGGTATTCAAATTATGTTAATTAAAATAATAAGAATATAATACATACATGCAGGAGCAGCCTTAATACGAAAAAGACTAAATCCTTAATTGAAAAATAATGAATAATGGAATTGGCAACTAGTGAAAGAGTTGAGCTCCAGCTCCATCCCCCACTAGTGGGGGGAACAAGAGGAAACCATTCTTTGGGTCAATTTGTTGCAAAGTAAAGGTATTAGATGATTCTGGATTTTTGAGGATTCAGGATTTCAGAGGTACTTTTAGCATTAAAATAAAAAAATCTTTGTTCCTGTAATCTCAGAACTTTGGCAGGCCAGGATGGGCACATTGCTTAAGCTCAGGAGTTTGAGATCAGCCTGGGCAAGAGCAAGACCCTGTCTCTACTAAAAATAGAAAAATACTAGCTAGGCATTGTGCCTATAGTCCCAACTACTCCAGAGGGTTAGGGAAGAGGATCACTTGAGCCCAAGAGTTTGAGGTTGCTGTGAGCTATGACACCATGGTACTCTACCAAGGGTAATAGAGTAAGACTCTGTCTCAAAACAAACAACAAAAAATTGTTCTTTTCAAGGACAAATGGTAAGTAAGTTGAAATAGCCCTGTTTTTTTAAGGTGAGGATAAGTTTAAGAAACTGATAACGTTTAATCTCCTCTCTGGATTACATACAGGCATCACCCCTGCTGGGAAAATCAGCAGGGTGGTGTACCAAGCTGGAAACAGGGGATGTAAATGTTGTGTCCGCCACATCCTGATGACATGAATTTAAGGAAACTGGTTCACTTCTCCAAGCCTCCTAATCAGGAAGGTGATGCTCTTCCCTGCGCATGAGCCCACAGGGGTCTGGTGCTCTGTACAAACTCAACAGTTCTGCCCTCCCTGCTCTTGTTGGTGGATGACTCACACCCTGCCTGTCCAAAGCGCTCTGCAGCCTTGCACATACGTTGCCCTTGTTACTCCCATCACAAGTTGGCAGGTGGATTCTGTCTCAGTCTGGAGAAGAGATATGTGGAGACCAGGGCCATGGAGGAGCGGGTCCAGGCAAGAGGCAAGGTGTTCGCTTCTCATCCTCTGTAATTCCAAGTGGACAGGTAAGGCCCAAACTGCCCCTATGCACAGAGGCATCAAGCCTGCTTTGCCATCTCTCCTGGATGGGGTGCAGGTGGGACGGGGCAGGGTCCTCCAGGCAGGAGCAAGGTGGCGCCACCAGGCTGGGTGTGGAGGTGGGCGTGGGGAGACTCCAGGCCCAGGTGCCCTGAGACCCAGCAGAGAGCAA
>CAUYON010021589.1:0-20981 GCA_963573935.1 Arctocebus calabarensis | reverse complement strand
TCCAGCCCGGACTTGCCGAACAACAATGACGGCCGCAACCAAAAAATGGCTGGGTGTTGTAGCGGGCACCTGTGGTCCCAGCTACTTGAGAGGCAGAGGCAGGAGACTCGCTTGAGCCCAGGAGTTGGAGGTTGCTGTGAGCTGTGATGCCACAGCACTCTATCCAGGGTGACAGCTTGAGGCTCTGTCTCAAAAAAAAAAAAAAAAAAAAAAGAAGACAACAAAGTAAGACCCTGTCTCAAAAAAATAAATAAAGTAGCTGCCACACTGTACTGTTTGGCCCCAAAAAGTCTTTGCTGACTGTCACTGTGCCCATGCCCTGATTGCTCCCTGGCTGGTTTCCCGGCAAGGAAGCCTCTTGCCCTCTGAGATTCCAACCTTGGGGGGAACAGATGAGTGTTGACAAGTAGAAGATGCTAGGGGCCCCAGGTCTGGGCTGCCTAACGGTGTCCCAGGTTGGGCTGGATTCCCACTCCTGCTAGGCTGCAGGCTGACATGAACCCGGGGCAAGCCCGGGTTTCCTCCTCTGTCTAGCTCCTTCTCAGAGCGCTGGAGGCATCTTATGATATGACTCGTGTGAAGGCACTTGTAATGACGGGGCCTTTGACAAACAAGCCTGACTGCCACTGAGGGGTCCCCAGGAAGTGACCGCTCACCCTGGAGAGGAAGGGAGTGGAGGGCTGAGAGGTGTGAGGAAGAGGTGCAGAGGCCTCTGAAACCTCCACCCCTTACCTCCGGCCCTCTGCAAGACTTCCTTGACAGGAAGCCTCTGAGAGCCCTTGAGCTGCCCGCAGTACTAATAGTCGCCAGGAGAGGCCGCCCCAATCTCTGCCCAGTCGGAAGGCTGTCCTCTGCAAGGACCAGTCCCTATCTTCTTGGATCAAACTTTTGCAGCCCCAACTTGCTCAGCTCCAACTTGGCCAGACCCATGGCACTGGAGGGGAAGGAAGGGTGCAGATTCTATCATAGAACAGCCTCCACCTCCCACTCAGACAACCCGATAGCAACTATCTATGAAGCTTCTACTATCTGTCAGCACACTCCAGTGAAGACATTAACTACTAATGACTAAATAAATGTTTCCAATGTATTGAGCACCCTGAGTGGGAGCTAGGGAGGGACAGAGCATGGTGGTTAAAGCACAAGCCCTTAAAGCCACAATGCTAAAGCCCGGTTCTGTCACTTCCTGCCTTGTGATGGTGAACAACTTGCTCAACCTTTTTCTGTCTTAGTTTCTCCATCTGTAAAATGGACATGATTACAATAAATAGACCATTTCTAAGCAGCATAAGCAGTATTATCAAGTAAATACTGTACTTGGAACAGTAGTGCTTTTTTTTGAGACAGAATGTCACTATGTCCCCCTCAATAGAGTGCCATGGTGTCATAGCTCACAGCAATCTCAAACTCCTGGGCCTTTTTTTTTTTTAAGCGATTCTCTTGCCTCAGCCTCCCAAGTAGCTGGGACTACAGGCGCTTGCCACAACGCCCAGCTATCTTGTGTTGCATTGTCATTGTTGTTTTTAACTGGCCTGGGCCGGGTTCGAACCTGCCAGGCTCAGTGCATGTGGCTGGCGTCATAACCACTGAGCTACGGACGCTAAGCCAACAGTAGTGCTTTTTATTTATTTATTTTTTAATCTTTTAAAATGTGGAGTACTTTATACAAGCAATTTCACATCCTTCAAGCCTCTGATTTTTGCTTATTTATTTATTTATTTATTTTGAGACAGAGCCTCAAGCTGTTGCCCTGGGTAGAGTGCTGTGGTATCACAGCTCACAGCAACCCCCAACTCCTGGGCTCAAGCGATTCCCCTGCCTCTGCCTCCCAAGTAGCTGGGACTACAGGTGCCCACAATGCCCAGCTGTTTTGGTTGCACCTGTCATTGTTTGGTGGGCCCGGGCTGGATTTGAACCCACCAGCTCAGGTGTATGTGGCTGGCGCCTTAGCTGCTTGAGCCACAGGTGCCAAGCCTGGTTTTTGCTTATTAATTAGTAATTAACTACAATTAGTTATAGTAGAAGAAAAGTAATTTCTTTTTTTGTGTGTGTGAGACAGTCTCACTTTGTGGCCCTCTGTAGAGTGCAGTGCCATCATAGCTCACAGCAACCTTAAACTCTTGAGCTTAAGTGATTCTCTTGCCCCAGTCTCCCAAGAGATGCTTCCCACCATACTGCTCTCAGCCAGAGTCAGCCTGCTAGGACAACAAGCAACTGCCACAATGGCCGGGTATTTTTTAGAGATGGGGTCTTGCTCTTGCCCAGGCTACTCTTGCTCATGAGCTCAGGCAATATACCTGCCTCAGCCTCCCTGAGTGCTGGGATTACAGCGTGAGCCACCACACCTGGCCCTAGGAAAAGTAATTTCTGAAAAACTTCCCTTTATCCCTGTGGAGGCCACCATATCTCATGCACAGGAAGTTAAGCCCAGCATTTATGGTACTAGTTAAATGTAATTCTCTATCTTCATCACCTTCATTTCCCCCTGGAGTACATGCCCCCAAACTGTGAAGATCTTTATGTTCTCAGGTCTTTCTGGGGTGTTTGAGTGGTGACTTGCCTCCTCATTTTGTTCTTCATCATTGTTCTTCCATTGAATGCCTAAGCTGCTGCTGCTTCTTCTTCTTCTTCTTCTAATTAACTCATAGCTGTGTACATTAATGCAATCATGGGGTATAATGTGCCGGTTTCATATACAATCTGAAATATTTTCATCAAACTGTTGAATAAAGCCTCCATGGCATTTTCTTAGTTACTGTATTAAGACATTTATATTCTGCATTTAGTAAGTTTCACCTGTATCCTTCTAAGATGCACCGTAGGTGTGATCCAGTAGTGCTTTTTAGGGGAGAAGTACTATCTTTTCTCACCTATCACAAGGTTCATAGCTAGGACCCCTATAAAAAAAGACAGATCCTCTAGAGAAAAGCAAACCAATTTGTTTAATGTAAGTTTTATATGACACAGGAGCCTTCAGAAATGAAGACCCAAAGAAACAGGGAAATCTGTGTATTTGAGACTTAGGTTTGATGAAGAGTGAACTGTCGTATAGAAGTGTGACTGGGAAAATGGGGAGGAGTGAATGGCAAGAAACTAGGGAGACTCAGCCAGGCCTCTTTTTTTTTTTTTTTTTTTTTTGCAATTTTTGGCCAGGGCTGGGCTTGAACCCACCACCTCCTGCATATGGGGTCAGCACCCTACCCCTTTGAGCCACAGGCACTGCCCATAGCCAGGCCTCTTTTTTCAGCTGCTTCCCTCTGTCCCCAGGACTTCAGAGATAAGGGTGTTAATGAAGGTCTTATGACCTACATCAGGGAAGAAGGGCGAAGGGAAAGTGAGAGTGACTTTTTTTACTTCTGCTTTCTTAAATGCCAAGGTGCCATGTTTGGGGATAGTATGTCCTGGATTCTGTTAGTTTGTTAGATAAATACTAATAAACATGGGTATGTGTGGTGGGAGACTGGCCTGGGCATTTCTGTCGCCTAGATGCCGGGCCTAGGACAGGTTTCAGTTCCACAGAATATCTCCTCCCTGTCACCCAAAGTCCTATATATGGGACCATACCACCCTCTCTAGCTGGCTTTGACCAGCATGGCGTCCACACCAGACAGTAGTTTTCCAGACAGGCTGGGGCTTCAGACCTGATTTTCCTGATGAGATGCCATACATATTTATCAACAAGGTGCTCGTGGTGCCAGCCCTCTGGGGAACCATCCAAGGCAGGCAGCACTACCGGTGGAACCAGGGCGAGGGAGGAGGGGGAAGGAGATCTCTGGGCTCCCCGTGTCTCTGCTGCAGCAGCGCCTGTGTTTGGAGCCCAGAGACTGGTGGGGCTGCCAGAGGGCACAGTGGGGGATGCCCTGAGCCTGGATCTCAGGCTGGGCCAGCAGGAACCATCGATCTTGGGCTTATTGTGATGGGCATTGACTCCTCACCCATTTGCCTTTGGCCTTTGGAAGACTGTGTCTAGTGAGGAAACGGGGTGCTTGCCAGGGTGTGGCGTGGGAGAGGAGGTCTAGGGTTGCAGCAATGTCTTTGGAAATCTACCAGGGCAAAGCTGTTGTTGCCCTCACACCCTCACCAAGCCTGAAGTCACGGCATGTCAGGGCTGGAATGGACCCACAGACCTTATCCCAACTGTTTTACACACAGGGACACCAGAGCCAGGGGGGCAAGGGATCTGCCCCAGGTAACAGAGGGGACAATCTGACTATCCAGACTCCCTCTGCTCTACCTTGGCAGCCAACCTGCCCAGGCTACTCAACGCACTCCCATTCCCTGCTTCCCTGAGGACATGCACTGGGCTGCCTATACCGTAGCTGAGTCGTCACTTATAGTAGCCTTGATTTTGGAGGTTGAGAGCCAGGGAACTTCCACTTTTCTGAACGGAACTAGGCCACCTAAAGTAGGGCCACAGAACCACCTGGTTAGAAAAGCAGAATCTCAGGCAGAGCCCTAACTTTCTGACCAATCTGCATTTGAACAAGATCTCAGGAGGTGTGCTTCACAGGCTTCACTGTGAGAAGCTCCAAGTTAGAACAAGCCACTTCCCTCCAGGAGCCTTAGTTGCCTTAGGAGAAATCAGAGGTATAGAATATCTCAGACTTCTCTGCCAGGGCTAACACATTGGGAGCCAGGCCTTCTGTGTGACCTCCTGTGGGGCTACTTGCATTTTGTGGTGGCTTCTAGAAAGTGGAATTTCAGCTCTGGCAAAGCTAAGGGAATGATCCAACCTCTCTTCCTTTCTGTCTTCTTAACCCCTTGTCTCTGCTGGAAACTAAGGGTAGGTGTAACTTCATAGGTGCCGGGATGTAGTTAATTCAATTCAATCTGCTTCAGCAACATCGACTGAGCACCTTCTGTGTGATGGGCTCTGTAGCAGTGAATCTCCACTGCAGAATCATTCAAGATGGTTTTAAAAATTTGTGATGCCAGGCCTCACTGTAGGCCCAGAGTCTTTGGAGGCAGGGCAGGGCATGGGTACTTATTAACATGCCTTGGGCAATTATAATGCACAGCCAGGTTGAGATTGGAAGAAAAAAGGCTGCTGTAAGACCTACAGGGCCATGTCCCCACTCTGCTTCCTTTTCTCAGGCTAGCCAGCTGCGGCAGTTCTGCTGGAAGCCAAGAGAAATCACCAGGAAATTCCCTGGATACTGTAACCCATGACAGAAATATTTAATTAATCATCAACCTTGAAACGTGATTCCTGTGGCCCATAAAGAGGACCTGCAGAGTCTTCGGAAACCTGTTCATCCAGTGCCTTCTCTACATAGTTCCTTCTAGACCCAGGGACCTGTGCCCAAGGACCCCAGGCTGATGGGTGCCCAACTTTGCTCCGAAGCCAGTAAGTAGACCTCTAAGCCCTGAGCTTGGTCCCTGGACTAGGGTTGCAGGAAATGGAAGGGGCTCTGTGCCATGGCTGGGGTGGGAGCTCCAGGAAGTAGAGGGCTTGTCAGTGTAAAGTTTATGGGCCTTGGAGGGATCCCAGTTCTGCCAAGTTGAGCTATGAGATCTTAGGCAAGCAACTTTGTCCCTGGGCCTCAGTTTCCTCATCTATAGGCTGGGGACAGGCTTACAAGGCTGCCAGAACACATAAGCCAAAAGGGTAATAGGCAGGAAAGTGCTCTGTGAGACTTATCCGAGGCCACTGGTGTCCCTTAGCAAAAGGGATGTGTGTGGGTGGGGACGAAGGACCTGGTCTTTTATCACCAGAGATTGGGACCACACATCTCTGGATCTGCCCTCTCAGGCAAAGACGTAGAGCTGGAGCTCAGGGCCCTTGTCCTCTTGGGCTGCACCCCGTGTCTCTGCTGCAGCAGCACCTGTGTTTGGAGTCCAGGCAGGGCGATGAAGTGTGGGAAAGGAGGCAGCGTGGGAGTGAAGGAGTGGGAATGTGGATGTGCACAGCTACCCCGCCTCTGAGTGCTTCCTCATAAGAGTGGTGGGAGGAGTAAAGGAGGCTGCACGGTGCTCATTGGTGCCTGGCACCCTCAAAGGCTTCCTGGACAGAGGGGCGGTGGCAAAGAAGATGAAGTTCTGCAGAGGCCCTCGCTGAGCTAGGGGCTGACACTGCATCACTCAAATTCGAAGAGCCCAAAGAGCTTGTAATTTGACTTTACCTGTCCAGGGGCGGAGACATCTAAAAGGCCCTGACTTGTGTTCCCTGAACTTCCTGGCAGCCTCCTGAGGCAGGGCTGGGTGAGCTTTACAGACTGTCAAGATGCAGTCCAGGTCCAGTCCAGGGGTGGGTCCTTGTTGTGCAGCCCAGCATTGATTCCACCCTTGGCAGCAGCCAGGGGAGGAGGAGGCAGGCAGAGTAACTGGGGCACTGTCACTCTGTCACTCTGCTTTTCTTGAGCCTCAGATCCTGCCTGAAAGGGGGGCTGATAAAAAGTAGAGGGTACTCTTGTGTACACCGAACACTGTGCCAGCACAGCCACTGAGGACAGTCCTGCTCACACCTGGCCTGCGCCCACCTCCCACACACCTCAGCCTGGGAGTGGGGTGGCCTGGATGTCCCAGGTCAAAGGGTGGGAGGACCCCTGCAGGCCTTGTGGGAGAAGGCAGAGTAGAGGTAGGTAATCACACCTTTCAGCCACTGTGACCTGGCTCCAAACTTAGCAGGGTGGGTGCAGTCCTGCAGGCCCTGTGGGGCTGGCCGGAGGAGGGTGGGGCTCAGCCACACACACAGTGAATGACCACACAGGACAGAGCATGTGAGGAGACTGAGCTCCGAGGGGCCCTCTGTTCCCCAGCCAGAGGCGTCTTGTAAGGGCCACACTCAGGCAGGTCCTGAGGGGCTGCCTGAAGTAGGTGGCAGAGCCCAGCATGCAGCAGAGAGGAGGGTTCCTAAGTGCCCTGGGCCACGTAGTGACCTGTGCAGCTGGCTCTGTCCCCTCAGCCCCCTCTTCTGACTGTGGTGACATGAGGGCCACACTGGGAAGGCTCCTGAGGCAGGGCTGGGTGAGCTTTACAGACTGTCAACATCCAGTCCAGGGCAAGGCCTGCTTCTCCTGGGGTTCCCAGGCCCTCCTTGTCCTGCTGTGAGACTCATGTACCCACTCTGGCCACTTCTGTGGAGTTCCTCTTCCTCCTTGGACTGCCTCCCAGCCAGCCAGAGCCCCACTCCCCCAGGGCCAGGAAGTGCCTGGGACAGTGAGCTCACACTCCCACCCTGGCAGGGGGTCACCCTCTGTCCCTAGCACCTGCCCAGAAGGAAACTCCTGCCACAGCCAGGATGGGCTCATCTCTGCTGGTACGGTCCAGACTCAAGGTGCTGACTATGATGAGTCTCCAGGTCCTCAGACCCCGGGAGCTGGGTCCCTGGGCTCTGGTGCAGGAAGTGGAGGGGCTCCGTGTCACTGCCGCAGGAGCTGCCCCGGGTGGAGCAGGAGTGATTCCTGTTTGACCCTAGTTCTGCCCCTGGTTGCTGCGAGGCCAGGGTTGCCTGTTTGCTCACCATCAAACTCTCAGGGTGGCAGCAGGCTTGGGTGTGGTAGCATGTGGACAGTGCTTGGATGCCGGCCACCATCTCTAGCACTCAATGACCAGGGCCATTGCTCTGGAGCCTTCTCAAGCCCACTCCAGGGCTTCTCTCCTGGGCCCACCTCAGGGATGGGTAGTGACCCAGCTGGGAGTGGCCTCCTTCCTCCATGGTTTTGGCTGGTTAAAACTGGCGCCCCCATCTGCACTGGTGCCCCCCAGGTGGGGGGTAAACAGGATTCCCCCAGCAGGGATCAGCTGGATGGCACATCAATCTAGATGCAGGTGAGAAAGGGCCCAGGGGACAGTGACCTGCCTGGGTCAGCAGACGGGCAGGATTAGAATCCGGGTGTCATACACAGCCTGCCACTGTGTCCCTGCCCTCCATAAAGTGGCCTCAACAATGGGTACAAGAACAGGCTCATTGGTGTCAGGGCCCCAGTCTGGTTTCAGATCACCATTTGTGCTGACCCAGAAACTTCAACTTAGGTACAGCCTTGAGGAACAAGGAGTCCGGGCAGAACTCTTGGGATGGGAGCAACAGATGTGGGCATCCAGGAAGGTGCTGGCTGGCCAGGGGCGGGTGTGAGCGGGGTGAGTGTGGATACACAGGGCTCTAGGCAAGCCCTTTCAAAAGTCCCAAAGTCAGAGTGTTTGTCCCTAAAGCCTCGAGTAAGGGCATTTCATGTAGGCTTACCTTTGGTTTATGGAGGTCAGAGACAGATTCACACTGACCTCAAGGGTGTCCCGTGTGCCTGTCCAGATTAAGCCTCTCCTTCTTGGGCCCTGCCAGAAGATTGCAGGCATGTGTGTGGTCAGAGAGCCTTCCAGCGGAAAGTGATCCAACCTGGGAGGGGACGGCCTTGCTCCTCTAGCCTGGGGTCTAGTTCAAGTTCTGCTTGAATTTACTTCTTTTTGTTTTCAACAGCAAGCGGTCAGCTAGCCTTCCTCCCCCAAGCCAGAAAGGGCAGGGCCAGGAGGGAGAGGGCAGGGGTGGGAGATTAGGCCTCAGGGCTGGCTAAAGGCAGTTCCGGGGCAGGAAACTCCCCTGGCTTCCTCCAGGCCAGGGACTGAAAGGAAGGGCTGCCCAGCAAGGAGGCTTCCCCTCCCTCTGGGCTGCAGAATGGTGTCATGTAGGAAGTCCCCTGCATGGGAAGGAAGAGCCCGCCCGGGATTCTGAGGGGCTGATCTGGGATCACCTCTCCAACCTGCACCCACACCCCATGGGGAGCAGCCAGGCCCCTTTCTCGTCCAAGACAAGGATGTCACCATTGCCAGGGCCCATGGACCTCAGAAGCGTTCAGGTTCCCTGTGGGAAAATGAGAAAGTCAGATAAGCAGAGAGGGAAACAAGACGTCTGCCAAAGTGGAGCACAGCTAGCACTGGGCACCTTCCTTCCTGGCAGATGTGTGGAATAGACACACACAGCTAACCACGCCTGCTCTTTCTGCTTAACAATAATACCCACTACTGGGATGGGTCCCTCAGAGCACCACCAACAGGCATCAGTTTCTTCAGGACGCACAACAGCCCTGAGGCTTGGGGAGGTTCAAGGTGGAAACCCAGACATAACAGGGGCAAAATAGGCTCCTCACCTGGCTCTAAGCCGGTCTTTGGGGTTCTGGAGAGGGCGTGGGAGGGATGAGGTGGTCCCAGGGAGCTTGGGGAGGTGGAAATGGTCCTCTAGGGGGAGGTCAAGGTGGTGCAACCTAGTGCTGCGAGGGCACGGTTGGGAGATAAAGTCGAAGTGGCCCCAGGGTGTGGGGGGTGTCAAAGTGACTACTGGGTGCTGGGGACCCCCCGGGGTGCCGGTGGGCCCAGGCATCGCCCACGCTGACACTCTCCACTCCTGCCCCACCCCCCCATCCTGCAGACAACAAGTCGCCCCCAGAGGCGCTTCGCTTCCACGCAGAAGCCAAGGGCTCACAGGTGCACCTGGACCCCCGCTGCTGCACCGCGCACAGGCGCGCCACGTTCCGCGACGGCATCGTCTTCAGCCAGCGGCCTGTGCTGCCCGGCGAGCGTGTGGCGCTGCGCGTGCTGCGGCTGGAGGAAGGCTGGCGCGGCGGCCTCCGGGTGGGCTTCACGCGCCTGAACCCCGCGCGCGTGTCCGCGTCTAGCCTGCCGCCCTTCGTGTGCCCAGATCTGGAGGTTCAGAGCCCGACGTGGGCTGCTGTGCTGCCCGAGGGCTGCGTGCGTGAGAGGGATGTGGTCTGCTTCTGGGTGAACCGCCACGGCAGGCTCTTCGTTCAGGTCAACGCTGGCCGCCCTTTCCTGCTGCGCAAGGGCGTGCTCATGGGCGCTCCGCTCTGGGCAGTAATGGATGTGTACGGGATCACCAAGGCCATCGAGCTTCTGGGTGAGACAACTGCGGGGACCCAGGCAGGCCCTGGGGAGGAGGGGGCAGATGGAGGCTCGGGTGGCGTCCCACCCTGTCCAGAGCCAAAGGAAGAACCGTTCATTCGTTCAAATTCAGTTATTCCATCAGCACTTGTCCAGTGTTATTTATTAGGGGGGGCATTGCAGACACCAGATGGACAAGACCCCAGGCATAGAGAGGCGAGCCTTATCGCTAAAGAATAAGGGCTCGGTGCCCGTAGTTCAGTGAGTAGGGCGCCAGCCACATACACCTAGGCTGGAGGGTTCGAGCCTGGCCTGGGCCTGCTGAACAACATGACAAGATAGAACCAAAAAATAGCCGGGCGTTGTGGCAGACGCCTGTAGTCCCAGCTACTCCGGAGGCTGAGGCAAGAGAATCGCTTAAGCCTAAGAGTTTGAGGTTGCTGTAAGCTGTGACGCGATAGCACTCTACAGAGTGCAACATAATGAGACTCTGTCTCAAAAGAGGGAAAAAAAAGGGGGGGATATGACCAGCACTCCAAACTTCTGTTAAAGGGCTGATTACATTTCACAAATAAACATTTGGGCAGGCTTTGCAGTTTAAGAGTTCCTGAGAGAGAAAGATGGCAAGTAAAGAAAATGTTAAATGCCTGGGCTACAGGTGCAAAAGGATTCTGCCTGCAGGGGGAAAGAAATCAGAACCGCCCTTCTGGCAACTCCAGAATGGATTTCAGGGGAACACAGAGAGGGGTAATACCCTCAGCTACTGCAGAGGCTGAGGTGGGAGCATCCCTTGAGGCCAGAGGTGTAATGCTGCAATGAGCTGCCATCCTGCCACTGCAATGCACCCTGGGCGGTAAAGGGAGACCCCCGTCTCAAAAAGATAAAAAAAGAAGAACCCCCTTTCCCCCATTACTGGTGGTCCATCTCCGTTTCCACTGAATTTGTTTTTTAAAATCATCTGCTACTGCATCTGGAGCCTCACACCTGATTTGAGAGGTCTGGAGCAGGCCTAGCATCTGTGTTCTCCTGCCTCCTGGAGGATACTGAAGCACCCCTGGGGTTGGAAACGTACTTCTTGCTGAGGATCTGCACTCAGGCAGTGGCATCACAGCAAAGAAGACGGGCTTAGAGGAAGGGCAGTTTAGAAGGAATCATTAGCACCCAGGAGTTCCCTGGGCTGGGGTAAGCTGGAGAAGGGATGGCCCAGGACAGAGTGTTAAAATTAGTAGGTAACCCAGAAAACAAAGGGGAGGAGCACTTTGCTTCCCGGCCTGGGCCTGATGAGAGCACCTGGATTTGCTCTCCTGGCCCTGAGCTTCTTTCCTCTGACTTAGATCCCACAGCCAGCCAGTTCCCCACAACTGCGTCTTGTGTCCTCAGCAACAAGGAAGCGCTTGAGCGTGAAGGTGAGTGGCTTCTCCAAACACAGGGTCTCCTCAGGACTCTGGCACCTGGGGGTGGGGTGGGAGTTTGCTTGAGCCCTGGTTACTCAGTCCTGTCTCCTGTGGGCTTTGGGACAAATGATTCAGCTCTGCCTGCTAGAAAACTAAAACCAATTTAACAGTTCTGCTTTTCAGAACATTGGCTAAGTATAAGTAACCTTATCTGCTTATCTGTGAGCAGATAATGTTATTTTGTTCTTGCTTTAAAAAAGCAATCTATATTCATTGTAAAGGCTTTGTTTGCCAGGTAGAAATAAATATTAAAAGATTATTGAAGGATAAAGTAAAAATTAAAGTCACCCATTACCTTTTGGGTTGATTTCCTCCCAGTACTTTTTACTCATAGATATATACATATGTATATATGAGGGATTGTTTGTACTTTGTTGTCTGTCCTTCCCTCCCTCTCTCCTTTTCTTCCTTTTTATTTTAGAGACAGTGGTGTAAGCTTTCTTTTTCTCTAAATTAGATTTGATAAGTATATATGTATATTAGGGTTTTCTTCCCAGTTTTTTTTCACTTGATCATATTGTTAAGTATTTCCTATGAAGTAGTGTTCTTCAAAATATGACTTCATAGTTCTCTGTCCTGTGATTATGTCAGAAGTATGCTGCCCATCCCTTGCCCCCACATGCCCTGACCTATATTGTCCTCCTTCCCAGCCACATCAGGAGATGAATGTACTGTCTGCTTCCACCATGTTGCCGATACCTGCCTTGTCCCCTGTGGCCACAAGCACTTCTGCAGCTACTGTGCCTGGAAAATCTTCAAGGACACGGCCAAGTGCCCCTTGTGTCGCTGGCAGATTGAGGCCCTGGCCCCGGCATGAGTCTCCCCCGCTCTGAGGACCCGGGTACACTCATGAGAGGAGACGCCTTCGTGGCGTGGGCGGCCGGTTGGGCCCACATCTGTGCCCACTCGTGGAGAGAAGAGTCAGCAGCAGAGAGCGGAAGGCAAGGATGGGCAGTGGCTCCTTCCCCCGTGCTTTGCTCAACATGGGCTTGGCCAGTGGAGCAAGAAGAAACTCCTTTTCCTGCCCGTGCCAGAACTATCCATCTGATGTGATGCTTTGTTCAGGGAGGAGGTAGCCTAACCCCTCATTTTATAGCTGAACATGCTTTTTATTCCCTTCACTCCATTCATGTCGATAACATCTGTGGTTTTCATTTTAGACTATTTTAGACAGGGGAAGTTAAGGTATCTGCCTGTGTCTAGTGGTGACCCTGCACACCTGGGGTGTTAAAGAGCCTGGATCGGGAGCTGAGAGATAACCAAGAGGAATGTGTATAGCCCATGTGGAAGCTGGGGCACCTCTGACAAATCCCCTCTAAAGTGGACCTGCACTTACCTGCCCTGTCCCCTTTTAGGGCAGCTGTGACATCCCGATGAGATCATGCATCTGAAGATAATTTAACACACAAAAGCACATTGTTGCCATTGTGGTTATTTCCTTGCCGTTTTCTGAGATTTCAAAATAAAGTTTGTGTTTCATGAGTGATTTTGTAATGATTGGACTGTGTCCTTTCTGTGGCAATCTCTGGGAGGGGGTGGAGTTGTGGACTGGTCAGGATGACGGGACTTTTGAGGATAGACATGCTTTTCTGTCCTCCCCAGACCCACTATCCAGGTGGACTGAGTCAGGCTCTGTTCAGTTGAGCACGTGAAGGATAGTGCTACAATCCCAACCCTCGAGTCCTGACCAGACTTGACTCTTGTCATTCTTGATTTTGGGGGACTGCCTGAAGGCCCTTAACTAAAGGTAGAGATCACCTGGGAGCCCATTTCAGCAAGTGTCTGTGGCAGGGACAAGCTATGCCTGTCACTTTGCAGTGGTTTTAAATATTTTTTCCGATATAAAAAGACTCATTGTTTACTATTAGTAGATACTTTATGAAAGAATTATTAGAGGAATCACCTCATAAAAAATAAAAACCTAGAAAAATTAATGTGATGGTGAACAATAAAAGCAAAAGGGTTGGAGTTTGAGGTTGCTGTGAGCTATGACGTCACAGACTCTACTGAGGGTGACAAAGTGAGACTCTGTCCTCAAAATGATTTGAGAGTATGCACTCCCATAATACACAAATTCATTTACTTAATTATAATATGGATATAGTACCTTAATATTATAGTAGATACATTAAAGTTCACAGCACAAATAAAAATTAGAACATGATGACTTGTACATGAATCTTTAGAAGAAATAAAACATACTGGGCAGCGCCTGTGGCTCAGTGAGTAGGGTGCCACCCCCATATACCGAGGGTGGTGGGTTCAAACCCGGCCCCAGCCAAATGTGAGAAAAAATAGCCAGGCATTGTGGTGGGCACCTGTAGTCCCAGCTACTTGGGAGGCTGAGACAAGAGAATCACCTAAGCCCAAGAGCTGGAGGTTGCAGTGAGCTATGATGCCACAGCACTCTACCAAGGGTGACAAAATGAGACTCTGTCTCAAAAAAAAAAGCAAAAGGGTTGAGTTTAAATAAATGTTAATTGTAAAAAATATCAATAGTTTAAAATGAAAACCACAGATGTTAATGACATGAATGGAGTGAAGGGAATAAAAAGCATGTTTAGAGGGAAGAGGGAGGAGAGTAAGGGGACAGGGGAAGAGAGTACAGGATTAGAAAGCTCTTAGCTAATGTGCACAATGTAAGGGTCTACAGTACACCCCCAAATGAAGGGCTCAACTAGAACTTGAACTTTACCTTAGAAATGTAAACAATATAGTCTAATCATTTGTACCTGCCTATTAATCTGAAATAAAAAGTAAAAAGCATGTTAAGCTTCTATTCTCATTAGGAAGAGGTTATTTTTTAGCAATATAAATAAAAAAAAGTTTAATTTATATGTTGAAGAACATAAAAATAGGTATAGAACTCTACAAATAGAATATATGTATTTTAAGCTATGTGAAAAATAATAGAACTTCAGTTTTAGCAATCTAACAAAATCAGGAAAGAGACTAAAAGGATAAAAAGTAATTCATGTGGTGCAACATCTGTAAATCATTGGGAGTTCATCCAGTAGCTATAAGAAACAAAGACCAGTAACAGAACTGAATATTATAAAGCTGCAATTATTTTATAAATCAAAATAAAACATTGGAATGATAAAAAAATGCATATGGGAATAACTTCAAACACAACAGTTGTCATCATAAATGTGAATGAGTTAAATTCACCTATTGATTGACAGGGATTTTTAATTTGAGTAAAAATAAATAAGTAAGTAAATAAATAAATAAAACCAAGAAGTGCAATCCAGTTAAATCCTGCTTATAAGAAGTGCACATAAAACAAAATCTAAAAAGGCTAAAAATAAAGAAAAAGATCAGACAAATGCTAATAGTAGGCAAACAGGTTGTGGCAATCCTAGCGATCCCTCAAGAGACCATAAATGGAAAATGTGTGAGGCTTGCAGCACACAGGCAGATAAGAGATTGCTGATTCAGAAAGAACTCAGGCATTAGCCCAAGAGGCTATACTCCCTGATGGGTTGAATTTTTGCTGTGTATAGTACTAGACATTTCTGGTGCTGAAGTGAGACCACAGTTCTATATTTCCCAGATATTTTATTCCAGGCATAAAGGCAAGACTATCAAAATTTTGGCATATCTTACTCCAGGAGAGATTTCTTTGAGAGGAAATTGGTAGTACACCTGACATTTGACTATGTTGAGAGAGATTGATATAGTTTGGAGAAGGTGTGGGATAGTTTGATGGTAGATTCTTTTAAAACAAGCAATGAAAAAGTGGCAATCATTAATTTTGGGAAAATAAAAAAAGTAATGTAGGAAAAGACTATTATAGTATTCACTTGTCTCAGCTTAGGTATAATAAGTATTTATACAGTATTAATGTATATGTTGACTATTGGTCCACCTAAATTACAATGTAGGATTTCATGGAAAATTCGAATAAGGCCTAATCTTATAACGTAATACCCCAAATGTTCAGAGAGTGATGCATGCTGAGGAGATAGAGTGGAGAGAGAATTAAATCCAACCATCCAGAGTGGGAAGTCTATATCTAATTCCTAATACTGAAAACTCACAAAGTAGCAATATATTATATCATTCATACATATAGAGGTCAATGTGAACAAAAGAGGTGGAAGTGGCTTCCTATAAGGGGAAGAGAAAATGGAGGATGGGATGAGGAAAGAGGGCAGGGACTACTGTTTTTTTTTTTTTTTTTGAGACAGAGCCTCAAGCTATTGCCCTGGGTAGAGTGCTGTGGCATCACAGCTCACAGCAACCTCCAATTCCTGGGCTTAAGCAATTCTCTTGCCTTAGCCTCCCGAGAAGCTGGGACCACGACACAGGTGCCCTCCACAACACCAGGCTATTTTTTTTTTTTTTTGGTTGTAGTTGTCATTGTTTGGCAGGCCCGGGGCTGGATTCCAACCTGTCAGCTTTGGTGTATGTGGCTGGCGCCTTAGCCACTTGAGCTACAGGCACCACCGGGACTACTGCTTTTATAACAAGGCTTGCAGAACTGTTTGGCTCCTTAAACTACCTGATTGTAATTTCAATACAAGTAAAACCCTTGAAAAATTATAATAGAGTGGGGCACAGTGCCTCATGCCTGTAACCCTACCGCTTTGGGAGGCAGAGGTGGGTGGATTGCCTAAGCTCAGGATTTTGAGACTAGCCTGAGCAAGAGTGAGATCCCCATCTCTAAAAAGTGGCTGAGTGTTGTGGTGGGTGCCTAGAGTCCCAGCTACTTGGGAGGCTAAGGCAAGAAAATTTCTTAAGCCCAAGAGTTTGACATTGCTGTGAGTTAGGGTGCCGGATACAGAGGATGACAAAGTGAGATTCTGGCTCTAAATAAATAAATAAATAAATAAACTATAAGAACATTAGAAGCCCCTTGCAGTAATAAATGCTCTAGTGTCCAATCCCTTCCTGGGGTGTCATTGGGTGTCAAGTTCGAAACTTGGATTTCCACCTGAGTTGGCAATAATAAGGCAATATTCTCCACTCCCACCTTGGAATAATGTCAGAGGAGGCCTGCGAAAACAGAAAATTCAAATAAGACCTAGTCTTTTAACGTAATACCCCAAATGTTCAGGATTCAACCAAAATCACTCATCATATGAAGAATGGAGACAACGTCAGCTTGAATGAGAAAAGGCAGTCAAGAAATGCCAATATCAAGAGGATATAGTTGTTAAAATTATCTGAGGATTTTCAAGCAGTCAATAAGCAATCATGAACCCAATTGAAACACACACAAAATTAAGACTCAGAAAAGAAATAGAAGACACAAAAAAGGATGATATGGAAGTTTTAGAATTGAAAATTATAACAACTGAAACAAAAAACTTAGCAAACTTGAAGAGAGAACAATAGGATCTACCCAATATCAACAACAACAACACAACAATAAAACATCGACTGTAAAAGGATTGAACAGAGACTCAGTGGGGCTATAGCTAAAGAGCTAATGTTCATGCCATTGGACTTTCTGGACAGAGAGGAGGGAAAGGCGGAGTGAAAAACAAATTGAACAAATGGCTAAAAATTGTCCAAATTTGGCAGAGTATTCATAAATCTATAGATTTTTGTATTAAATCACATACACATAGATCATGAATACATTTATGCATATGTGGGGTACAAATCCATAGATTTAAGAAGCTAACCCAACCCCAAACAGGATTAAACCTCCAAAATCCATGCTAAGACATATCATAATCAAACTTCTGAAAACAAAGACAAAGAAAACATCTTTGAAGCAGTCAGAGAAAAATGAAGCGTTACCTTCAGGGAAAAAACAATGTGAATGACTGCAGAGTTCTCATCAGAAACCACAGAGGCCAGAAGGAAGTATTGTAGCATTTTTCAAGTGCTAGAAAATAAGCCCCCTGGCAATCCACAATTCTGCATCCAGAGAAATTATCCTTTTGGAATGAAGAGGACATTAAGATCTTCTCTGATGAAGGAAGACTTATAAATGTCACCAGCAGACCTAAAGGAATGGCTAAAATAGATTTTCCAAACAGAAAAAAAGTGATAAAAGAAGGAATCTTGGAACATTGGAAAGGAAGAAAACACAGAGAGAATAAAAATATGGTGAAGTCCGCTGGGACAGTGGAAGTGTACACAGGAGCAGGTGTCTACCATTTCCAGCACCTCTGCTTGCAGGTAGCATCCATGAACACAATAACTGGGTGCCCAGCAAGAACCAATGTGAGTCCAAGTACAGAGTTGTTGCTGGGAAGAAGCTTCCCAGTCTGAGACTACATTTCTAATCCCCAGCAAAGGGATACGTAGGATAAGAAAATGCAAGATGGGTTCTATCTGGGCTGAGACTCCACCCTTTCTTCCCCCATCTGCTTTGTGGATGCAGAGGATGCCGAAGCTCTAGGGACGGTGGAAACACGAGACAGAAGATAGAAGGTGATGCTCACCATGAACCCCTGCACTGGACTGTAATGTGTGTGAGAAATGGACTTCTAATGCACTAAACCACAGAAATGGCGGGATTTATTTGTTATTTCAGCTAGTGTTTCCTTAGAGTTTACTATATGCCTTTGCAGAATTATAGCACATGACTTTTCCACTTAATAACTAATATTTAAATCTCAGCTCTATAACTTATTTTTATTTACTTTTCTCAGCAAAAGTCTGATATATATCTCTTTATATAATCTATTTTATTTTATTGGTAGCATGTTTTATGATTATGTTTATGGACTTGTGCATATGTACTACATTTCATGTATTTAATATACTGTATTTGGCAATATACCCTGGAAGAACAGTCTCATATTCCTATCAAAAATTAGAATAGAGGCTGGCACAGTGGCTTACACCTGGAAATCTAGCCCTCTGGGAGGCCAAGACACAAACAAATGGATTGCTTGAGCTCAGGTGTTGGAGACACCAAGCAAGAGCAACACCCTGGTGTTTATAAGAAAGAAAGCAAAGAAAGAAAGAGAGAGAAGGAGGGAGGGAGAGAGAAAGGGAGAGAGAAAGAAAAAAAGAGAAAGGAAGGAAGGAAGGAAAAAAAAGAAAGGAAGGAAAGAAAAGAAGGAAGGAAGGGATTATTCAAGCATGGTGGCACCTGCCTGTAGTTTCGACTACTCAAGAGTCTGAAGCAGGAGGATCACTTGAGCCCAGGAGTTTGAGATGTGCAGTGAGCTACCATGATGCCACTGCACGCTTGCCTGGAGCAGGCAACACAGCGAGACCCTGTTTCTCTCCGTCCCCCAAAGAGAAAACAATATAGTAGGAGAATATTTGACCTTAATTTTGTAGTGGTGACCTTTTAATACAAGATACAAAATACACGTCAAGGCTGGGCTCAGTGCCTCACTCCTGTAATCCTAGCACTCTGGGAGGCCAAGGGGGGTGGATTGCTTGAGCTCACAAGTTCAAGACCAGCCTGAGCAAGAGTGAGACCCCGTCTCTGCTAAAAATGAAAAACTGAGGCAAGAGGATCTCTTGAACCCAAGAATTTGAGGTTGCTGTGAGCTATGATACCACAGCACTCTACCAAAGGCAACAAAGTGAGACTTTGTCTTAAAACAAACAACCCCCCTCAAAATGCAAGTCATACCCCACACAATGGATAGATTATTCATGCAGAGAATCAAGCAAACATCGGATTCAACTATACTTTAGACAAGCGGTTCTCAACCTGTGGGTCGCGACCCACAGGAACTGTATTAAAGGCTCGTGGCATTAGGAAGGTTGAGAACCACTGCTTTAGAACAAATGGCTCTAATAGGCCTATACACAACATTTCATTCAACAGCAGCAGAATACACATTTTTTTGTGAGTATACACAGAACATTCTTAAAGACGGATCACATGTTAGGTCACAAAACAAGGCTTGACAAACTTAGGAAGACTGAAATAATATCAAATATCTTTTCTGATCAAAATGATATGAAGCTGGAAATCAAAACCAGGAAGAAACCTGGAAAATTCACAAATATATGAGAATTAAACAACAAATTCCTGAACAACCAGTGGGTCAAAAAAGCAATCAAAAGGAAATTTAAAAAAAATCTTCAGATGGGCAGCGCCTGCGTCTCATCCAGTAGGGTGCTGGCCTCATATACCGAAGGTAGCGGGTTCAAGCACGTACTCGGCCGAACTGCAAAACAGAAAAATAGCCGGGTGTTGTGGTGGGCGCCTGTGGTCCCAGCTACTCGGGAGACTGAGGCAAGAGAATCGCCTAAGCCCAGGAGTTGGAGGTTGCTGTGAGCTGTGTGACACCACGGCACTCTACAAGGGCGATAAAGTGAGACTTTGTCTCTCTTAAAAAAAAAAAAATCTTCAGATGAATGAAAATGAAATACAACATAGTAAAACTTAAGAAATGCACTAAAAAGCATTTGTAAGAGGAAAGTTTATGGTAATAAACACCCACATAAAGAAAAAAGAAAGATATCAAATACATAACCTAAGTTTAAACTTCAAGAAACTAGAAAAACAGCAAATTAAGCCCCAAATTAGTAAAAGAAAGCACATAAAAGATCAAGGCAGAAATAAATAAAATAGAGACTAGAAAAAAACTATAGACAAGATCAAGAAAAATAAGAATTTTTTTTTAAAGATAAAATTGACAAGCCTGGTGGCACCTGTAGCTCAAGCAGCTAAGGCGCCAACCATATACACCAGAGCTGGTGGGTTTGAATCCAGCCTGGGCCTGCCAAACAACAATGACAACTACAACCAAAAAATAACCCGTTGTGGCGGGAGCCTGTAGTCCCAGCTACTTGGGAGGCTGAGGCAAGAGAATCGCTTAAGCCCAGGAGTTGGAGGTTGCTGTGAGTTGTGAAGCCATGGCACTCTACCCTGGGCAACAGCTTGAGGCTCTGTCGCCAAAAAAAAAAAAAAAAAAAAAAAAAATTGACAAGCCTTTGGCTAGCATGAAAATAAAGAAGATTCAAATGAATATAATCACCAATGAAGGAGGAAACATTACAAATGATCTTAAGTTCACTTCTGTGAACAATTATACATCAACAAATAGAATAACTGAAAAGAAATGGAAAAATTCCTAAACACATTACAAGCTATCAAGGCTGATTCACAAAGAAATATAAGATCTGAACAGACTAATAATGAGTAAGGAGATTAAATCAGTAATCAAAAATCTCCCCATAAAAGAAAAATCCAGGACCAGACAGTTTCATTGGCGAATTCTAACAAATATTAGGGAAGAATAGATACTAATCCCTCTCAAGTTATTCCCCCAAATTGGAGAAGTGGGAACACTTTCAAGCTCATTTTAAAAGACCAGTAACCTCACTTTGATACCAAAGCCATACAAGGACACTACAAGAAAAGAAAATTAAATACCAATATTCCTGATGAACATACATGCAAAAATCTTCAACAAAAGATTAGCAAACCAAATTCAACAGCACATTAAAACGATTATTCACAATAATCAAATGTGATCTATCTCTGGGGTGCAAGGATGGTTCAAGAAATGCAAATAAATAAATGTGATAAACCACATTAACAGAATGAAGGATAAAAATATGATCATCTGGGTGGCGCCTGTGGCTCAACGGGCTAAGGCGCCAGCCACGTACACCTGAGCTGGCGGGTTCGAATCCAGCCCCAGGACCCACCAAACAACAATGACGGCTGCAACCAAAAAATGGCCGGGCGTTGTGGCGGGCGCCTGTAGTCCCAGCTACTTGGGAGGCGGAGGCAAGAGACTCGCTTGAGCCCAGGAATTG
>CAUYON010021585.1:0-16414 GCA_963573935.1 Arctocebus calabarensis | reverse complement strand
GAGGCACACTGAAGCAAGCGGTCCTGAGGATTTCTGACTGGGGCTTCGATGTGAAAATGTCCATAGCAGCTGGACAGCTCATGCCTATAATACCAACATTTTGGGAAACTTGGGCAGGAGAATTACTTGAGGCCAGGAGTTGGACACCAACCCGGGGAACTTTAACAAGACCTTGTCTCTAAAAAAGTAAGAAGAAGGAGGTTACATGCCGGTCACCCAGGCTTTAATCAGCCTGTTTGGATACAATAGAGGCAATGTTCACACACTTGATGTGCCACATTCTTTCCCAACATCAGAAGCAACTGGTCCAGATAAAGACCACTAGGACCACATTCACAGAAGAGCTGGAATTGAAAGTTGATTGCTTACATCAACAAATACCTGCAGAAACTGGACTGGAAATGTTGTAATTTCATCAGAAAGTGCTGCTTCTGGTGATATTTTTAACCAGGAACAGAAGCTGAAGAAGTGTGTGGAACCACCAAAGAAAGCCCAAGCTCTCCTGAGAACTGTTGTCTAATTTTGCAGGCATGGACCAATGAGCCCTGATCAGAGTAAAAATGGCAGATGTGGGAGATTTTAGGGGGAGGGGAAGCAAATACCTGAGACTCTCCAGAAATTTTTTCTAGCTTTCCCATTCCCTCCATTTCTCAGGTCACGATATTAAACAGAGCTGCTGACCACTTTTCTAAGGTCACACAACTGAACATGCACAACAGTAAACAAACAAAACCCAACTGAATCTGTGTCTGTGTCCTGGCATCACTCAAATTCAGCAGCAGACTTCTATACCTTTAAAAATTACCAAAAACTGGCTCGGCGCCTATGACAGGCTAAGGCGCCAGCCATGTACACCTGAGCTGGAGGGTTCGCATCCAGCCTGGGCCTGCCAAACAACAATGACGGCTGTAACCAAAAAATGGCTGGGTGTTGTGGTGGGCGCCTGTGATCCCAGCTACTTGGGAGACGGAGGCAAGAGACTCGCTCGAGCCCAGGAATTGGAGGTTGCTGTGAGCTGTGATGCCACAGCACTCTATCCAGGGCAACAGCTTGAGGCTCTGTCTCAGAATAAAATAAAAATTATGAAAAGCTAACAACAGGCAGACACAAGACGTCAGCGTTGTTTTGTGGACTATTTCAGTGCCCTGTTTTTTTTTCTCACCTTCCCAGATGAAAATACAATAATTAACTCCATACATAAAGGGGGAGGGGGAAGAAACTCCTTTTTTTCTCCCTCCCTAGACTTGAAAAGAAATTCTGGCAGATAATTTGGCTGAACATGAAAAGGGAGAGGCTGCTTATAGCCACCCAAACAAAATGCTGGGTTGTTGAGGCAAAAAGTTTAAAAAAAAAAAAAAAAGTGCCATGGTGATGAGTGCCTATAGTCCTAGCTGAGGAGGAGGAGGAGGAGGTTGAAACAGACAGATTGCTTGAGCCCAGGAGTTCAAGGCTGCAGTGAGTTAACACTGTGCCACTGTACTGCAGTCTGGATGAATAAAGCAAGACCTCATTTCTTAAAAAAAGAAGAAAAAGAAAATACCGTGAATCTAAGAAGACCGACCACGATATATGTATCAGAACCTATATCTAAAGGTGAAGGTAGTCAAAAATAAGCAGATTTTCGTGGAATGCCTCCAAAGCTGAAGGCAGACAGGACCTGTAAGAAGCTCCTGGCAGACCAGACTGAATCACACAGGTCTGAAACCAGGAGAGTATGTAAGCTCTGTGAAAAGCACATCTAGGCTAAGGAAGGAAGAAATCTTCAAGACTCTATCTAAGGTGGAAGAAACAAAGAAATAAAAGTTCTCCTCTCTTATCTATACACAGTGGCCTTGGTGATTACAAAAATCAGTTATTCAAATGAAACAAGATTATTGTCTGCGTGGAAGGAAAAATAAGATTATTTATAGGAATACAAAAATAGCAAAGACCCAGCAAGCACTCAAACATCCAAAATTTATTAGAGGCAAAGGAACAGGAAAATGCAGTCCACGATGAGGAGAAAAACTAATTAATTGATGCAGAAGTGATAGATAAAATAATTAGCAAACTTTTACATAACATGATTTTTTTACAACTACATTCCAGGTGTTAAAACAATTAAATAAGGCGGCGCCAAGTAGGGTGCTGGCCCCATATACCAAAGGTGGTGGGTTCAAACCCAGCCTCGGCCGAACTACAAAACAGAAAAATAGCCAGGCTTTGTGGCAGGTGCCTGTAGTCCCAGCTACTCAGGAGGCTGAGGCAAGAGAAGCGCCTAAGCCCAGGAGCTGGAGGTTGCTGTGAGCTGTTTGACGCCACGGCACTCTACTGAGGGCAATAAAGTGATACTCTAGCTCTATAAAACAAAATAATAATAATTAAATAGAGACATTTGAATGGTATATGTTTTGTAAAGGCCTAAATTTACAAACGGAAACTCCAGTGTTTGAGATTGGAGTTTAATGGCAGAGTATACGTTGCAGCAATAAACACTGTCTAGGCTTGACACCTATAGCACAGAGGTTACGGCGCCAGCCACATAGATCAAGGGCAGTGGATTCGAACCCAGCCCAGGCCTGCTAAAAAACAAGGATGACAACTGCAACAAAAAATACCTGGGTGTTGTGGCAGGTGCCTGTAGTCCCAGCTACTCTGGAGTCTGAGACAAGAGAATCACTTGAGCCCAAGAGTTTGAGGTTGCTGTGAGCTGTGATGCCATGGCACTCTACTGAAGGTGATATAGTGAGACTCTGTCTCAAAAACTAAATAAATAAATAAACACTATCTAAAAAATCAAAACAAAAGGACAGAAGTGAAATTTTAACAATGAAATAACATCAGTGAGCTGTGAAACAACTTCATGTGTTCAAATATGTGTAATAAAGTTTTGAGAGAAAAAAAAAATCAAACTTTAATTCTACAACCAGCAGATATCTTCCAAAACTGAGGTAAAATAAAGACTTTCTCAAACATAACAAAAATTAAAAGACTAAGTACATATATGGGTAAACACATGTTTTTTTCTTACATAAACATCTTCAAAAGAAAACTTTAAATAAAAATAGTAGCAGTGGAGGCAGGAGATGAACATATGCATAAGTGAAGTGACAAAAGTGGACACATAAAGGCCAACAAAGGATAGTATTAAGAGTCTTCTGCTCTGTAGCATGTGGTATGTCACTTCATGTTAGACTGTGACAGTTTAAACATGCAAACTGTAAACCTTTAAGCCAACACTAAAAACATAACAAAAGAGTGTTATACCTGTAACTAAGGAGATAAAAATACTGAGTGAAGGAAAATAGGCCATCTACAATGTATACATTTATCAAAATATCGCATTGTATCCCACAAACACATAGTTACTGTCTGTCAGTTAAAAATTTAAAGTGAAAAAAGGCTACATTGATTAAAGCATGTCAAAGGGGGCACAGGGGCCAACTGAAAGAGCCCCTAATGTTTGAACTGAACATAGCAATATGAGGTTATAACCCGAAGTATGAAATGTCTGTGAGTCAGTATTGATAAAAATAACTCATTTAATAAATAAAGGGAGGGGCGGCACCTGTGGCTCAGCGAGTAGGGCACTGGCCCCATATACCGAGGGTAGCGGGTTCAAACCTGGCCCTGGTCAAACTGCATCAAAAAATACCTGGACATTGTGGTGGGTGCCTGTGGTCCCAGCTACTTGGGAGGCTGAGGCAAGAGAATTGCCTAAGCCCAAGAGCTGGAGGTTGTTGTGAGCTGTGACTCCATGGCACTCCACCGAGGGTGATAAAGTGAAACTCTCTACAAAATAAATAAATGGGAGAGGAGAAACAGATCTCCAATATAGAAGAATTCCAAATAATTTATGTTTAGAGTAAATGATGCCAATGACTTTGGCACCCTTGAGCCTATGACTCAAAGGAGTAGGGTACTGGCCCCATATGCCAGAGGTGGCGAGTTCACACCCAGCCCCAGCCAAAAACTGCAAAAAAAAAAAAGAGTAGAGCTTAACCCCCACTCCTTAAGTCTGAGCTGCCTAATGACTTCCTTCCAAAGAGTACAGTGTTGGAAATGAGGGTAGGTGGAACTTCACAGTAGAGAAACCTGACAAGCACTACCTCAGCCAGGTGATAAGGTCAACATTAACTGTCATAATTATGCTGGTAGTATCTATCTTTGATATCTTAACTCTATGGTCTTTCTCCCTAAAACCTATAATCTCAGTCTGATCATGAGAAAAACATCGGATAAATTCCAATAGAGGGACATCTTACAGTGGAACAAAATAGCCTGTCTGGTATGTCCTCGAAATTGTCACAGCCAAAAGGAGTCTAAGGAGATGTGGCCACTAAATGTAATGTAGTATCCTGGGTAGAAAAAGGAGAATGGTAGAGTGAATGGGATAGGCAAGTCTGGTATGATTGCTGGAAGCACCAAGGGTCCATGTGAGATTAGTGGATGTGAATTTTTAAGTGATACCTGTTACTATGGGTATGTGTTTTTCTTTCACCCTACCTAGTAGCTATTATGGGTACCAGCAAAGATTAGCTACAGTTTTAACTACATTAGCCTCACAAATGCTGTTAGATGAGAGAGGGTCAAAGAAGTGGTTATGTGAAAGGAATGATGGACATTGGAAAGATGGATGGGATTTAGGTCCCAGTGGGGTCACAGTATTGCTGAAGTTAAGAGTACTAGGATGTGGAATGCCACTGAGAATTAAGGATTGCAGTTATTGGTTCTGATAAGGTATAGGGTATGACCATGGAGTGTGTGTGTGTTTAAGATTAAGTGAAAGGACTCAGAGCCTGTGGCTCAACGGCACATACATCTGAGCTGGCGGGTTCAAATCCAACCCGGGCCCGCCAAACAACAATGACGGCTGCAACTAAAAAATAGCCAGGCATTGTAGCAGACGCCTGTAGTCCCAGCTACTTTGGAGGCGGAGGCAGGAGACTCACTTGAGCCCAGGAAGTGGAGGTTGTGAGTGTGAAACCACGACACTCTGTCCAGGGTGACAGCTTGAGGCTCTGTCTCAAAAAAAAAAAAGATTAATAGCCTGGCATTGTGGCAGGCACCTGTAGTCCCAGCTACCCGGGAGGCTGAGGCAAGAGTTGGAGGTTGCTGTGAGCTGTGATGCCACAGCACTCTATCGAAGGCAATAAAGTGAGACTCTGTCTCTACAAAAAAAAAAAAAGATTAAGTGAAAGTATGAGCATCAGAGAAGAGAAGGTCAAAAAACTGCAGCCAGAGGGCAGCGCCTGTGGCTCAAAGGAGTAGGGCGCCAGCCCCATATGCCAGAGGTGGTGGATTCAAACCCAGCCCTGGCCAAAAACTGCAAAAAAAAAAAAAAAAAGAAACTACAACCGGGGGCTTGTGGCTCAGTGAGTAGGGTGCCGGCCCTGAGGGTGGCGGGTTCAAACCCACCCCGGCCAAACTGCAACAAAAAATAGCCGGGCATTGTGACGGGTGCCTGTGGTCCCAACTATCTGGAAGGCTGAGGCAAGGGAATCGCCTAAGCCCAAGAGTTGGAGGTTGCTGTAAGCTGTGACACCACTGCATTCTACCCAGGGTGACAAAAATGAAAAAAAGAAAAAAGAAAGAACCACAGCTGGTATCTATATAGCAATTGAAATCACTATGAATTATATGAGTAATGTTAGAGATAATGGTGTGGAGGGGACTACAGTAGAATCTCCAGAGTTGCTCACCTCCTAATGATGACCTGATTTTCATAGACCAGACATGCACATGTCAGTGCAATAGGCCTAGTTCCTTATGTGGACCACCACTGTATATTGACCAGTTCATTATAGTCCCTTGGGTGGTCAACTTAAAGAGGTTCTATAGTATATATTCTCTTGAAGGAGCTAGGAAGAGTGGCCTGGGGTTGGTGGTTATTTAGAGTAAGGAAAGATAGCTTATACACTTGAAAGGCCAGGAGTTCTAAAGGGAGAGAGAGTGAGATCTCAAAGAGCAATGAAGAGCCAAAAGGACACTTAACTCCATTTGCAGGCCCAGAATTGTGGTGAGAGAAAAGCCACCACTAGAGAGCAGTGTGGGTGAAAGTAAGGCAACTGCACAGGCATGTAAACATTAGAATGGAGAGACTGGGGGAATACCCAGGAATTCTGTACTGCTTATAGTCATTTACATAAACGAACATAAAGATTTATTTTACAGTTGTAAGAAGGTCGTGAGTGTTAGGAGTTTGTAGTGGTAATGTGCTTAATAAGAGTGCTTAATTTTATGGGCTTCCCTCTTAATCCTTTCTGATGGAAAGGTAGAGGCTCAGAACAAATGGTCTTATGATCTTACCTTGAAATTAACTGCCATCTCAGATGATTTCTTAGAATTGCATTTTTTATTTTTATTTATTTATTTATTTGGAGACAGAGTCTCAAGCTGTCGCCCTGGGTAGAGTGCTGTGGTATCACAGCTCACAGCAACCTCCAAACTCCTGGGCTCAAGTGATTCTCTTCCTTTAGCCTTTCAAGTAGGCGGGACTATAAGTGCTCTCCACAACCCCCAGCAATTTTTTTGGTTGTAGTTGTCATTGTTGTTCGGCAGCCCGGCCTGGATTTGAACCTGCCGGCTCTGGTGTGTGTGGCTGGCGCCCTAGCTGCTTGAGCTACAGGTGCCAAGCCAGAATGGGATTTTTTTAATGAAAAATTTGAGGGAAATACCATATGAAGAGAAGTTAACTTAGATGACAAGGAAATGGGTGCGCTTATACACTGTTGGTTTGTGTATAAATTGGCGTGCTTTTTTAAATGTCATTTGGCAGTACACCAGAAACCGTAAACAATTCAGGAGAAAATCTGGGAGTTTGGTGATGTTTTAGATGTAGTACTAAAAGCAGAATTCATGAAAGAATAAATTGGAATCTTACGCTTCGTGAAAGGTACTTAGAAAAAATGAAAAAAAAGTCATAGGCTACAAGAAAATATTTGCAGAACACTTGGCTGATAAAGTACTTGTATCCAATATATACAAATAATTCTTTTTTTATTTTGGAGACAGTCTCACTTAGTTGCCTTGGGGTTGAGTGCCATGGCGTCATAGCTCACAGCAACCTCAAACTCTTGGGCTTAAGTGGTTCTTTTGCCTCAGCCTCCTGAGTAGCTGGGACTACAGGTGCCCACCACAACACCTAACTATTTTTTAGAAATGAGGTCTCGCTCTTGCTCAGGATGGTCTGGAACTCCTAATCTCAAGCAATCCAACCACCTCAGACTCTTAGAGTGCTGGGATTACAGGTGTGAGCCACCGTGCCTGGCAAAATATACTTTATTTAAATAAATAAATTCTTTATTTAAGAATTCTTAAAGCTCAGCAATAAGAATGCAAACAACTCAATTTATTTTTTATTTATTTTTTGAGACAGAGTCTCACTATGTTGCCCTCAGTAGAGTGCTGTGACGTCACAGCTCACAGCTACCTCAAGCTCTTGGGCTTAAGTAATTCTCTTGCCTCAGCCTTCCAGATATCTGGAACTCTAGGCACTCACCACAATGCCCGGCTTTTTTTTGTCGTTGTTGCTTAGCTGGCCCAGGCCAGGTTCGAACCCATCAGCCTTGGTGCATGTGGCCTGCACCAAGCCAACCCAATTTAAAAATGGACAAAATTATGAGCTTTTTGGAAGGAGGTGTGGAGAATCCTCAAAGAGCTCAAACTAGATCTCCCATTCGATTCTCCAATCCCATCATTAGGCATCTGCCCAGAAGAAAAAAAATCTTTATCATAAGGACATTTGCACCAGACTGTTCATTGCAGCTCAATTTATAATTGCCGAAATGTGGGAACAACCTAAATGCCCACCAACCCAGGAATAGATTAACAAACTGTGGTATATGTATACCATAGAATACTATTCAGCCATTTAAAAAGATGAAGACTTGGCTCGGCGCCTGTGGCTCAACGGGCTAAGGCGCCAGCCATGTACACCTGAGCTGGCGGGTTCGAATCCAGCCCCCGGGCCCGCCAAACAACAATGACGGCTGCAACCAAAAAATGGTTGGGCGTTGTGGCGGGCACCTGTAGTCCCAGCTACTTGGGAGGCAGAGGCAAGAGACTCGCTTGAGCCCAGGAATTGGAGGTTGCTGTGAGCGGTGATGCCACAGCACTCTATCCAGGGTGACAGCTTGAGGCTCTGTCTCAAAAGAAAAAAAAAAAAAAGATGAAGACTTCACATCTTTTGTACTAAACTAGATGGAGATGGAACTCATTTTTCTTAGTAAAGCATCACAAGAATGCAGAAGGAAGAATCCAGTGTACTTTATTGTAATATGAAGGCAGCTGATGAACTAATACAAGGTGAGGTGGGTAAGGGAATGAGCAGGTAGGGAGAAGGAAGGAAGTAGGGGCTGGGGGGATCGCAATGTATGGCATACCCCTTGGGGGCGGAACACAATTATAAGAGGGACTTTAATAGATGCAGTCAGGGTAACCTAATTCTTTGTACCCTCAATCCCAAACAAATAAATAATTTCATGAAATCTTACCCAGCTAAACATAAATAAAAATGGGCAAAAGATCTGAGTAGACAGCCCACCAAAGAAGATGCATACTTGTCAGATAAGTGTATGAAAAGAGCTCAACATCATGTGATTAGGGAATTGCTAAATTAAAACAGCAATGAGTTACCACTACACACCTATTAGAATGGCTAAAGTCCAAAAAAAACTGACTGTACCAAATGCCAGGTTAGGATATGGAAAAACAGAAACTCTGATTCATGGTTGATGGGAATGTCCACTCTGGAAGACAATTCAGCAGTTTCTTATACAACTAAACAATCTTACCATATAATCTAGCAGTCATGCTTCCTAGATATTTACCTATATGAGTTGGAAATTTATGTCCACAAAAAAACTATACACAAATGTTTATAGCATCTTTTGATTTTTTTTTTTTTTTTTTTGAGACAGAACCTCAAGCTGTCACCCTGGATAGAGTGCCTTGGCATCACAGCTCACAGCAACCCCCAATTCCTGGGCTCAAGCGAGTCTCCTGCCTCTGCCTCCCAAGTAGCTGAGACTACAGGCACCCGCCACAATGCCCGGCCATTTTTTGGTTGCAGCCGTCATTGTTGTTTGACAGGCCTGTGCTGGATTCGAACCCGCCAGCTCAGGTGTACGTAGCTGGTGCCTTAGCCCGTTGAGCCACAGGCGCTGAGCTGATGTTTATAGCATCTTTTATTCATAATTGCCAAAAAGCAGAAGTAACTGAGATATCTTTCAAAAAGTGGATGTATAGACTATGGTACGTGTATAAACGAAATGAGCCATCATTCCACAAAACTTGGAAGCGCTTTAAAGGCATACTGCTTATGCATTTAAGAACCCAGTCTAAAAAGACTACATGTTGTATGATTCCAAGTATAGAGAGTAAAAAAGACCAGTGGTGGTAGGGGATGGAGGTTGAAGAGGCTGAAGTGGGGGCTCTTGAGGGCAGTGATACTATTTTGTATGATATTAAACGGTGGATATATGATAATACTCATTTGTCAAAACCCATAGAACAGCTGGGCATAGTAACATGATCCTGTAGTCCCAGCTACTCAGGAGGCTGAGTCACTTGAGCCTAGCTGCAGTGAGCTATTAGACTACTATACTCCATCCTGGACAATGGAATGAGACCCTCCTCTCAAAAAGAGAAAAACAACTCCTAGAAGAATATAAAGTATTCCCCAAAGAATGAATCATAATGCAAATTATGGGCTTTAGTTTAATAGAAATGTATTGACATTGGTTCATTTGTAACAGATGTAACATACTATAACGTGAGATAATAAGGGAATCTTTGTCAGGCTGTTGGTGTTGGAACTAAGGACTGTCTCCTAGATTGTCTGTAAACCTAAAATTTCTTAAAAGTCAATTAAAAAAAAATTCAATTTCTAGAAATTTAAAGGCAATAATCAGAAGTATGTAAGGATTTTCTGAAGGAGGTTGATTAAATTAATGAGACATCCTTTTTAAGGCGCTATTTAGTCATTAAAATAATTTCTGCATTTAATAAGTTACTAGTAATGATGAGACTGGGATATAGCTAATTTTTAAAAATATTTCCACAAATCCCATTGTTTTGAGTAATATGTATGACTTGAAGAAACTTCAACAGTAAACCAAATGATTGAATGTGGTTGTGGTCATTTTTCTTAATACCTTTTAAGTATTATAGTTGGGTTTTTTTGTTTGTTTGTTTGTTTGTTTGTTTTAGGCATTATGTATCAAATTTATAATCCAGCCCTCAAAAAAGTAAAACTGATTTTGGAAAAGAACTTAAGGAAATGTAACATCCAAAAATAAAGGAAATATTAAATCTAAATAGGTAGAGATAACCTTACTGAAGTTATTTATGGTGATTGTCTTTTTTTTTTTTTTTTTTTTGAGACAGAGTCTCAAGCTATCACCCTGGATAGAGTGTGTGGCGTCATAGCTCACAGCAACCCCAAACTCGGGCTTAAGAGATTCTCTTGCCTCAGCCTCCCAAGTAGCTGGAACTACAGGCAGCACAACGCTTGGCTGTTTTTTGGTTGTAGTTGTCATTGTTTGGCAGGCACAGGCTGGATTCGAGCCTGCCAGCTCCAGTGTATGTGGCTGGCACCCTAGCTGCTGAGCTACAAGCGCCGAGCCTATAGTGGTTGCCTTTAAAGAAGTAAGAAGCTGGCTCAGCACCTGTGGCTCAAGTGGCTAAGGTGCCAGCCACATTACACCAGAGCTGGTGGGTTCAAATCCAGCCCAGGCCTGCCAAACAACAATGATGGCTACAACCAAAAAAATAGCTGGACGTTGTGGCGGGGCCTGTAGTCCCAACTACTTGGGAGGCGGAGGCAGGAGAATTGCTTGAGCCCAGGAGTTGGAGGTTGCTATGAGCTGTGATGCCACAGCACTCTACCCAGAGTGACAGCTTGAGGCTCTGTCTCAAAAGAAAAAAGGTAAGAAATTTATGAACTTTTTAAAGTGCTCTCTCACGTTGTTGTTCAACCTTGAGTATGTCAAAGATGTTCTTCTATTTTTTAGGCCTTATACCTGATAGCAACTAATGGAACCCCAGAACTTCAGAATCCAGAAAAACTTTCTCCAATATTTCGAGATTTCTTAAATCGATGTTTGGAAATGGATGTGGAAAAAAGGGGTTCAGCCAAAGAACTGTTACAGGTAAATTTGGGAGGATTCCATTTTAAGAAAAAGTTGCTTCTGGCTCGGCGCCTGTGGCTCAATGGGCTAAGGCGCCAGCCACGTACACCTGAGCTGGCGGGTTCGAATCCAGCCTGGGCCCGCCAAACAACAATGGCGGCTACAACCAAAAAAGGGCCAGGCATTGTGGCGGGTGCCTGTAGTCTCAGCTACTTGGGAGGCAGAGGCAGGAGACTCGCTTGAGCCCAGGAATTGGGGGTTGCTGTGAGCTGTGATGCCAAGGCACTCTATCTAGGGTGACAGCTTGAGGCTCTGTCTCAAAAAAAAAAAAAAAGAAAAAGTTGCTTCTTAAGAGTAACAACAGAAAGTTTTCATGGGGTTAATAATTATATTTCACTAGTCATTAGTTAACACCAGAATGGCAGCTGCTGTATTTTAGGATTTTTATCTGCTTGGAATAGAATTCTGATAATTCCATAATTTTATATTAAGTTTTTGTATATTATCAATTTGCATACACGCTCATTGCTGGCATGTAAAATCGATGAGTTATTTAGCTGTAGATCTTATAATATTACAAAAACTATGGCTTGGTGCCTGTGGCTCAACACCTGAGCTGGCGGGTTTAAATCCAGTCCGGGCCCACCAAACAACGACGGCTGCAACCAAAAAAAAAAATGTCCAGGCATCATGGCGGGCGCCTGTAGTCCCAGCTACTTGGGAGGCGGAGGCAGGAGAATTGCTTGAGCCCAGGAATTGGAGGTTGCTGTGAGCTGTGATGCCACAGCACTCTATCCAGGATGACAGCTTGAGGCTCTGTCTCAAAAAAAAAAAAAAAATTACAAAAGTTGAAACAACTCTGCTTTCCACTATAAAAGTAATGTGTTAAAAAAAAAAAAAAAAAGAAAAAGAAAAAAGTAATGTGTTGATTATGTTGATTTTTATCCAGTACTCAAAGATTTCTTTGGTTTATTAAATAAATTATGACCCATAAGTAATCTTGGAGCTTAATTGTAAGAAATTATTTTGTTTCTGAATTGACTAATGACATTTATAAATTTATTTTTTCTCTTCTTTCTTTCTGGCAGCATCCCTTCCTGAAACTGGCTAAACCATTATCTAGCTTAACACCACTGATCATGGCAGCTAAAGAAGCAATGAAGAGTAACCGTTAACATCGTTGGCTGTGGCCTCCTATTCTTTTTCCATTTTCTAAAAGAAGTCTTTTAACCTATGAAAATTATTACTCTTTTGGGGGTAAAAGAAATGGTCTGCATAACATGGAGGCAAAAGCAAGCTACTATTCTCTGAGGACAACAAAGAGAAAATTGCAAGAAGAAAATTCTGACTTTAAATCAAAAACACCCCTTCTTTAGGGTCCAAAAGGAATTGTGGACTGAATCACTAGCCTTATATATTTCAGCAGACAAACTATCAGGGCCATTTATCATGCTTGAGATTTGCATTTTATTTTGCTGACTTTGTTATAATAGATACCATTCATTGTCCCCTTTTGGGATACTTTCAATACTTGAATGGCAGATTCGAGTTTTTCAGAGTATTTGTTTCATCTGTCAGTCCTCTTTTTCTCTCCTTCACTAGCTTTCCTTTCCCCCGACTTGCTCCTATTGAGTTGCTTTGAGAGAGTTTTCCTCATGCCTAAATTCAAGACAAGTGTGATAGAAATTATGTAGCTCTTTATATTGGGCAACAGAGCTCATTATGGTTTAACTTTATATAGAAGTTAGGAGCAGCTACCATTACACATAATGTTTCAGTTCAGAACTTGGCCTAAAGGAAGGGAAGAAAAAGTATGTGATTTCTAGCTTTTTTAACAATGTGAAAAGTCAATTTTAGAAATGTCATGGTAGTGAGTTTGGCATTTGTTCCATGTATAGAGAGAAGACTACTAATCTATATTTATAACTAAATCATTGAAATAGAAAAAGAATCCCATTAAATATACATCCTTATAATTTTGTCTTCCTTTCTGCCTATTTCCTCTTCAGATTTGGCTTCAGGAACCAAAGTGATTTGTTCCTGTTCCATCTTGGGCTTTATGACTTTGGTTAGTTCCGGGACCTTCCCCTTCCTTCCTTTCTCCCCTTTCATGTTGGAAATAAATTTTTGTATATGTTGCAATTTTAGATTTAGATTTCTTTTTAATTAACCCTCTCTCACTTTATACATACCATTCCTAAACCCTGTGCCAACTAATACAATAACCATTGGTATTTCAGAATTTATAAATTAACTTTTTTTTCCATTTAAAGGAGAAAAATATTTGGGACTAGTGGAAACAAAGTGAGAGACTTGAACCTTGGTGAGCTCTAAAATAACTAGATGAGATTATATTCACATAAGAGAAACAGTATTACAGAGAAGCAGCTTATGACCAGTAAACTATAGAGATATGTCATAAGTTACATTGCTCCCAAACCATTACCAATCTTTTACTGTCTATGAGAACTTAAACGATAAAGTACTTCTTGAATTGTTGAGTAACTTTAGTTTTTTGGTTATTTTTTTCTCAAATTTGAGAATATTCATGTAAAAAACTGGAGAAAGGAAAAAAGATGAAATGTATTTGTTGATAGAAATACTTTTTTTATTTTAAAGATTAAAAACAGGTCTGTGACCTGTAGCATTAATTATTCTAATGCCCTTTCTTGTCCCTTCCACTTCCCCTCCCTCTCCTCTATTTCTCTCCTTATTTTCAGTTGTTTTACTTCTTGAGTAGGTATTGTTCCTTCTGACATGCCTGGAACCACATAAAAGAAATGCCTGTGGTTTGGTTCTGGCATTTCATTCACACCATCCCCTCCCAATTAACTTCATACCTGCTTGCTATCTTGCAACAGTACAAATCATGAATTACAATAATTTTGCCATTTTGGAGTATGTTAAGGAATCTAGTACGGTTTTATTTCCTATTATTCCCATTATATCTGTGTTAAGATGCAAGTATAAGGAGATAAATGGCTGTTTTTTAATTGATAAGACAAGAAGATTTTCAAAAAAAATGAGTAAAGTAATTAATGTAACTTACATCTAGAGCACTTAATGATCTCCTTTCAATATAATTCTTAATTTCCTTTTTCTCTGGACTATATTGGCCTTCTCCAGCTAGTACTAAATTGTAGGAATGCGCCGGTTTATTTCTGGGGAAAGCTACAGTGCATCTTGAGTTCCAGATTTGAACATTGTTTCTGAACATTTATCTGGATGGATTATGATAAAGAAGATGCTACCAATGACATAGAAAACCAACTATATGATAAGACTATGATCACTATGACCACTTGAGAAGGCACTTCCATCCAAAATCATAAAGGCCATATTCATTGAATATTGTGCCAATGTCCTATTTTATGCTTGTGACTCAACAAAGGGCTTTTCAGTTGATAAGAAGCAGTTTGGGATTTGTATTTACAACTTTTTTGATGGTTACCTGCATGTCCATTGCTGGCAACGGACTTTGTCATTAAAACCTGACTCCTGGGTTAAGGGAGCTACACTGTGGTTTATTCTTTACTTACTTAGATAAATTAACCTGTAATAGAAATATGCTTTGTTTAATTCTGAAATGTGTCATTTTAAAAAAAAAATCTTAAAAACAATACAGATTTGCGATTTATTAGTTAATTGCAAATTAAAGTGTCTGGATCCTGTTGAAAAAACAATTATATCTGAATCAAGATTCATGTTTTTAAAAAATAACTGCCTTTTATATACCACCTTTTTATCATTTTAGAATGAAAGTTCCCATTTAAATCTTGAAAGTTATCTTAGTAGTCCTCTTATTACTAGAACAATATTACTATAGTATTTATTATATTTTAGATTCTCTGGTGGTCTTAAAGTTTTATTTTTCCTTTTGCTGCTTTTAGGGACATTTAAAATTGGGAAACCATGAAAACAGTGAGCATTTTATCCTACCTACAAGAATAAACAAGTAGAATGTGTAACATGAGACACCAAGGCTAACACAACTCCATCTTCATGTGTTGAGTGCCTGGCATATATGAATTCTCTTCCCTTCAAAATATAAATATTAAGCTGCTTAAAATTCATCTAGTAACCACCAATCCTAAACGAGCCTGTGCCTTTAACAAGCAATTTTAAACTACCTATGAGTGTTTCTTTGTAGGGCTCACTTAAATATGTGTTTATTTGTACATACTATATTCTAGCCAGAATAATTTTAGATCTGATCTGGTAGTAGCTATAATTAGAAAAAATAGGTGCTCAAAGAATTCACATTAGTTTTAAAATCTAAAATTATTAAACTATATTGAGATCTATAGTGAATGAAATGTCAAATTATCATTAGATTATAGCTAAAATCCAGATTTGTTTTTTTATAGTAGAATTTCATAGTAATATAAAAAGAAGATTGTCTTGTCTCCACTACTCCAACAGTAGACATTTAAACAGTTAACATCAGTTTTTCCCTGATGTGTGTATGTGTGTGTATAAGAAAAAAATGTGAGTGGGTATATATATATATACACACATACTTTTTTTCTTCATTCAATGCATTTATTGAACACTCTGGCAAAGATGCTATGGTAGATGATGGAGTTACAAAGAAGATTATCAAGCACTGGCCTGGCCTTGAAAGAACTGAAGTCTTTCTCCATTATAGAATGTTGCCAAGATAAGAGGCAGAATGAAATGTATGATAATTTTGTCAAATTATCATTTTATATTAAGACAATTATATTTGGAATTCAACACCTTTGGTTGGGATGTGTTGACTTTTTTTTCCTATTTTGATAGAGATGGAATTAAATGAAAGTAGTGTTTTTCTGTTGTGTCTTCAAATTTTATAATGCCTTTTATTTTTAATTTAATCCCATTCAATTATTTAATTGTTACATTGACATTAACTGCTGTATTTGATGACTTTGTTCAATAATTTTGTTCTTTCAGGGCTAGAAATAAACTTTTTTTTAAATGTTCATTTTTCCCTTTCCTAAACTTACATTCTTTCTTTTTATCAGAATGGCATAAAAGAACACATATTTAAATGTCTAATAGACTTTCAAAGAGCATTCTAGTGTTTTTAAGAAAAAATATTTTTAGGCTTAGCAACCTGTGGCTTAGCGGGCTAAGGCGCCAGCCATGTAAACCTGAGCTGGCAGGTTCGAATCCAGCCCGGGCCCGCCAAACAACAATGATGGCTGCAACCAAAAAATGGCCAGGCGTTGTGGCGGGTGCCTGTAGTCCCAGCTACTTGGGAGGCAGAGGCAGGAGACTCGCTTGAGCCCAGGAATTGGAGGTTGCTGTGAGCTGTGATG
>CAUYON010021584.1:0-26524 GCA_963573935.1 Arctocebus calabarensis | reverse complement strand
CGGTAGAGTGCCATAGTGTCACACAGCTCACAGCAACCTCCAACTCCTGGGCTTAGGCGATTCTCTTGCCTCAGCCTCCCAGTAGCTGGGACTACAGGCACCTGCCACAACGCCCGGCTATTTTTCTGTTTTGCAGTTCGGCCGAGGCCGGGTTTGAACCTGCCACCTTCGGTATATGGGGCTGGTGCCCTACTCGCTGAGCCACAGGTGCTGCCCCAGCCTAGCAATTTTTAAAAAATTCTTAAGCTCGATGGCGCCTGTAGTTCAAGCGCCTAAGGCACTAGCCCACATACACCAGAGCTGGCAAGTTTGAATCTGGCCTGGGCCTGCCAAACAGTGACAACTACAACCCCAAAATATCCAGGTTTTGTGGCGGGGACCTGTAGCCCCAGCTACTCAGGAGGCTGAGGCAAGAGAATCGCTTAAGCTCAAGGGTTGGAGGTTGCTGTGAGCTGTGATGCAGTGGCACTCTACCCAGGACAATAGCTTGAGGCACTGTGTCAAAAAAAAAAAAAAAAAAAATATATATATATATATATATATATATTCTTAAGCAGGACACGATGGTTCATGCCTATAATCCTGGCACTCGGGAGATGGACCATGGCAGGTGCATTGCCTGAGCTCAGGAGTTCGAGACCAGCCTGAGCAAAAGTGAGATCCTATCTCTAAAAAAAATAGCTGGTGTTGTGGTAGGCACCTATAGTCTTAGTTACTCTGGAGGCTAAGGCAAGAGAATCATTTGAGCCTGAGAGTTTGAGGTTACTGTGTGTGCTATGTCACTTAATCCCAGGGCAACTGAGTGAGACTCTGTGTCAAAAAAAAAAAATTCTTTTATCTAGTAGTTAGCTATTTACTATAGCCATATACATAATCTGTGGAAGCCTTTGTAACAATGGAAAAAAACTGACTCAAAGGTAGGCTTTTATGTTTTCTTCTGATGGATTTTCAGATAATAGCATGTTGTATTTGAGATGAATAATGAGATAATCATTGAAATAGGTGGCCTTTAAGATAAAACTTTACCTTATATGGCGCCAGTCCCATATATTGGAGGTGGTGGATTCAAACTCAACCCCAGGCAAAAACTACAAAACCCCCCCAAAACGTTACCTTATATGTTAGGTATATATATAGCTTAAATATTTAAGCTAATATTAAATATTAGCTAATATTAACTTAAATATATAAGCTTATATTCTGTGTTAGGCTTACCAAAGTCTTAATCGGAATAATTGTACAGTGGTTCTCAAACATTAATTTGAGATAAGAATCACCTTAAGTGCTTGTTAAGATTTGCCTTTCTGATGGTCTCATAGGTGAAACTACTAATCTGAGGGCTATCCTGTTTTATAGTTACTGTATATATAATCTACAGAACAAAAGGTTATGCATATTCTCACACATGTGCATGCACATATGAATCAAAGGGAATTTTGAATGGTTTAAAGTTACTTTAAGATTTATTAGATTTTTGTATCAATTGATAAGGTTACCAGAAGCTTGGACCTCATATTCCAAGGGTACACCTATGTTTGGGTCATTGCACCTTTTTGTTCCCTCAGTATGTAATAACTTCTCCAGCAGAAATTTGTATGACCTATCCTTCACTTTTTAAATCTTTGCTTACATAATTGGATATGTATCCCATTTTGCTTCCCAGCTATATTTTTGTTCATAGCACTGAATCGCCATATTATATATGTGTGTTGCATATTATATTTATTTGGTTATTTGTCTGTCTTTCTAACCTAGAATATATACTCCAAGAGGGCAGGAACTTGTTCAGTGCTGTCTCCTCAGAATTTGATGCCTGGCATGTAGTATGCAATCAATAAATATTGATTTAATGAAGAATAGCAATGTTTGCCTTTACCTCCATTGTCTGTCTTTACTTCTATGAGTTAGTATAGATTCTAAAATGTTTACCAGAATGAAGCACCTTTTCTAGTCATTTATGTACTTCACAGAGATAAAAGGTTGGGTGTAATTATGGGTACTATGGATGCTTTCCCAAGTATGGTTAGAATGCCTGTTTTGCTGTTGACAAAGAAGATGAATCTGATACATAGAAAGGAAATTAACAGTAAGCTCTCATATTAGTTAGGATCCCAGCATGAAACATGAAATAACAGTTTTGTTTACTGAGAAGTAGGGAGGAAACTTAAACATTTAATTTCTTTTTTTTTTTTTTTTTTTTGAGACAGTCTCAGTATGTCACCCTTGGTAGAGTGCTATAGTGTCACAGCTCACAGCAACCTCCGACTCTTGGGCCTAAGTGAGCCTCTTGCCTCAGCCTCCTGAGTAGCTGGGACTACAGGTGCCAGCCACAATGCCTGGTTATTTTTTTTGTTTGCAGTTGTCATTGTTTAGTTGGCCTGGGCCAGGATTGAACCCACCAGCCTGGGTATAGTGGCTGGCGCCTTACTGAGTTCCGGCGCCTTACTTGCCGAGCCTGAAATGTTTAATTAAATTAATTTACTTATTTTTTTGAGACAGAGTCTCATTTTGTCACCCTCGGTAGAGTGCGATGGTGTCATAGCTCGCAGCAACCTCTAACTCTTGGGCTCAAGTGATTCTCTTGCCTCAGCCTCCTGAATAGCTGGGACTATCGGCACCCACCACAATGCCTGGCCATTTTTTTTAGAGATGGGGTCTTGCTCTATCTCAGGCTGGTCTCAAACCCATGAGCTCAGGCAGTCCACCCACCTCGGCCTCTCCGAGTGCTAGGATTACAGGCATGAGCCACTGTGCCCTCAACTGAAATATTTTAAAGAGAGGGTCTGGGCAACAGATTGAGAGCCTGTCTGTAAGAAATAAAATCGCTAGGGAAACAAAAATCTGATTGTTCACAGCATTGAGTAGGAAACTATTAAGAGGTAAAGGACCCTGCCTAGAAAATAGATTTGGAGAAATATCTCTGTGACTGGTGACTTCTTGTAAGAGTTTTGAAGTGCCAACTGAGAAAGAGTGAAAGGAATTAGATAAGAAGGAAAATAGTTTCCTTCTGGAAGAAAAGGTTTCTTTGACCTTTCTACCAAAAAAGGTCCAATATAACCCATCTATCTTTTTAGTACTTGAGAGAAGAGTTCTTCCTTCAGGTCTTTACAGGAATGGGACATACCAGCTTTCTGTATGTATCTGAAAGAATATTTACAATTTGAAAAGCAAAGCAAAACAGAAAATTGAAGTTCTTTGAGTAAAGGTGCACTGACAAGGGAATACTCAAGCCCTACTTTACCCAATCGATTTCTTCCCTACTTCTCAGGCTTCAGCAGTAAGCATAACTGCTGCAATTATAACTTTATGGAAGGTTTCCTGCAGAAGACTTTCTCTGCTTCTCCAGGTCTTGGGATAGTTACTCCCTTATATGTACCAAGGTGCCCTGTACTTCCTACATAAGGGCAGTTTGTCAAGCATCAGTTCTGGGAGAGCAGGCACCAGGTCTGCACAGTACATAGATTAGTGTGTGCGTGGGTTTAATTAATCTAAAGGAGCACTGCTCAACTGACATCTTATTGCCACATATATACAGGGGCAAGATATTTGGGAGGTGAGAGATGAACATCACATGAGCCCAGGAGTTTGAAGTTAGGCTGGATAACATAGCAAGATACCTTCTCTAAGAAAGATGTATTCTGGGACAAGTTTCTTTCTTTCTCTTTTTTTTGAGACAGAGCCTCAAGCTGTCACCCTGGATAGAGTGCTGTGACATCACAGCTCACAGCAACCTCCAATTCCTGGACTCAAGTCTCCTGCCCCCGCCTCCCAAGTAGCTGGGACTACAGGTGCCCACCACAATGCCCGGCCATTTTTTGGTTGCAGCTGTCATTGTTGTTTGGTGAGCCCGGGCTGGATTTGAACCCGCTGTCTCAGGTGTACGTGGCTGGCGCCTTAGCCCATTAAGCCACAGGCGCTGAGCCCTGGGACAAGTTTCTTAAAAAAAAAAAAAAATCAATAATTCCAGTAATACATTTACTTGATCTAACGGTTTAACTTTAAGCAATTATGATTTTTGTTGCCCCACTGATATCCCTTCCCCCCAAAACACTCATGAAGCTAAGAACCAAGGGTAACTAACCATCCTCTGGAAGAATGAACACTTCAAAGACAACTAAATGAAAAGACACAGAAAGGTAACCAAAGAAAAAGCTTAGAAAAATCAACAACAAAAACCAGCATAAATTTGTTTTTTTTCCCCAGCATTAAAATCTTATAAATACTCCCTGTGGCCTAAAGGCAAAGTCTACGCTTTGGTAAATAATTATAAGTAGAAAACTTAAATTCAAGGATTCAAGAGTCATTTAATCTACAAAGGTATATTTGGTACTGAAGCCACATTGATGTTTGTTCTTTCGTAGTGGTTCCAGGTCAGTTTTTTTTTTTTTTTTTTTTTTTTTGTGACAGAGCCTCAAGCTGTCACCCTTGATAGAGTGCCATGGCATCACAGCTCACAGCAACCTCCAATTCCTGGGCTCAAGCGAGTCTCCTGCCTCTGCCTCCCAAGTAGCTGGGACTACAGGCGCCCGCCATAACGCCTGGCCATTTTTTGGGTGTAGCCGTCATTGTTATTTGGCGGGCCCGGGCTGGATTTGAACCCGCCAGCTCAGGTGTACGTGGCTGGTGCCTTAGTCTGCTGAGCCACAGGCGCCGAGCCCCAGGTCAGTTTTATAATTGATGTTTGTCATTCACTGTGCCTCTAGGAATGCCTCTGTCTCACTGTAATTCTCCTGTAGTGAGCTGCTCTGCGCTGAGAGTAGATAATAAGTCTGTTAAATTTTAGTTTAGAAAAGCAAAGGGCTGAAAGCAAAGTTCATATACTTTAGCGAAATGAGCTTTGTTTTATCCATTTTGACTGTTCAGTTTTCTCTAAGATGTCTAATGCTACCATAAATAAGACCTTTGTTTAAGTGTGGTATCAGTTGTTTTTTTTTGAGACGGAATCTCACTATATTGCCCTGGGTAGAATGCTGTGGCGTCACAGGTCACAGCAACCTCAAACTCTTGAGCTTAAGTGATTCTCTTGCCTCAGTCTCCCAAGTAGCTGGGACTATAGGCACCAGCCACAATGCCTGGCTATTTTTTCTTTTAATTGTTTTTTATTAAATCATAACTTTGTACATTGATGTATTTATGGGGTTCAGAGTACATTTTTTCATGTGTTTGTAGGCCACACACCTGTCTTCATCAGAGAAGTTTCTGTTCTCTTGCCCACATAGAAATAGGGTTATTTATTCACATTTATACAATGTGAAAGCCTTACATTGAACTAAGTAACACATCCATCACAATTATACTGATTTCTTAATAGTTTTGAAATGTACCATTGCATCATGCACATTAGTTGAGGACCCCCCTCTCTCCTCTTCTACTTTTTGGTCTATAGTTATGTTTTGCCATTCATAAGAGTGTGTAGGTGGTTATATATTGATTTCATAGTAGTATTGAATACATTGGATACTTTTCTTTCCATTCCTGAGATACTTTACTAAGAAGAATATGTTCCAGCTACATCCACACAAACATAAAAGATGTGAAGTCTCCTCTTTATGGCTGCATAGTATTCCATAGTGTACATATACCACAATTTGTTAATACATTCATGGGTCGATGGGCACTTGGGCTGTTTCCATGTCTTGGCTATTATGAATTGGACTGCAGTAAACATTCTGGTGCACATGTCTTTGTTGTAAAATAATTTTTGATCATCTGGGTATATACCTGGTAGAGGAATTGCTGGATCGAATGGTAGGTCTACTTTTAGTTCCTTGAGTGTTCTCCAAACTTCTTTCCAAAAAGGTCGTATTAGCTTGCATTCCCACCAGCAGTGTAGAAGCGTTCCCTTCTCTCCACATCCTTGCCAACATCTGTAGTTTTGGGATTTTGTGATGTGGGCTAATCTTACTGGAGATTACTGATATCTCAAAGTGGTTTTAATTTGCATTTCTCTGATGATTAAGGATGATGAGCATTTTTTCATGTGTTTGTAGGCCACACACCAGTCTTTATCAGAGAAGTTTCTATTCAGGTCTCTTGCCCACATAGAAATAGGGTTATTTATTCATTTCTTATTGATTAGTTTGAGTTCTCTGTAGAGTCTAGTTACCAGACCTTTGTCAGAAGCATAACCTGCAAAAATCTTCTCCTATTCTGAAGGTTGTCTGTTTGCTTTACTTACTGCTCTTGGCTGTGCAAAAGCTTTTTAGATCAGATTCCAGTAATGTAGTTTTGGTGTTGCTTCAATTGCCTGGGGGGGGGGTACTCCTCATAAAATATTCTCCCAGGCCTATTTCTTCAAGTGTTTTCCCTGTACTCTGTTCTAGTATTTTTATAGTTTCATGTCTTAAGTTTAAATCTTTTATCCAGGGAGAATCAATTTTTGTTAATGGTGAAAGGTGGGGGAAGAAGTTTCAGTCTTCTACAGGTTGCCATCCAGTTCACCCAGCAACATTGTTAAATAGGGAGTCTTTCCCCAACTGAATATTTTTGATAGGCTTGTTGAAGATCAAATGGTGATAAGTAGCAGAGTTCATCTCCTGGTTCTCTATTCTGTTCCATAAATCTACCTCTGTTTTTGTGCCAGTACCATGCTGTTTTGATCACTATAGATTTATAGTATAGCCTGAAGTCTGATAATGTGATTCCTCTTGATTTGTTCTTATTTCTGAGTAATGTATTTGCTATTCGAGGTTTTTTCTGATTCCATATAAAGTAAAGCACTATTTTTTCAAGTTTTTAAAAGTATGACAATGGTGCTTTAATAGGGATTGCATTAAATCTATAAATTGCTTTGGGGAGTATGGAAATTTTAACAATGTTGATTTTTCTCAGCCATGAGCATGCTATGTTTTTCCATTTGTTAACATCTTCAGCTATTTCTTTTCTCAGAGTTTCATAGTTCTCCTTATAGAGGTCTTTCACGTTCTTTGTTAGGTAAATTCCCAAATAGTTCATCTTCTTTGGCACTATTGTAAAAGGAATAGAGTCCTTGATTGTTTTTTCAGCTTGACTATTGTTGGCATATATAAAAGCTACTGTCTTTTAAGTATTGATTTTGTATCCTGAGACGCTGCTGTATTCCTTGATCACTTCTAAGAGTTTTAAAGTTGAGTCCCTGGGATTTTCCAGGTATAGGATCATATCATCAGCGAAGAGTGAGAGTTTGATCTCCTCTGACCCAATTTGGATACCCTTGATCACCTTCTCTTGACTGATTGGGATGGCTAAGACTTCCATTGCTATGTTGAATAGCAGTGGAGACAGTGGGCATCCTTGCCTCCTTCCTCATCTGAGTGGGAATGTTCAATTTTATACCATTCAATATGATATTGGCTGTGGGATTGCTGTAGATGGCCTCAATTAGTTTAAGAAATGTTCCTTCTATGCCTATTTTCTTTAGAATTCTGATCATGGGTGGTCCCTGTGGCTCAGTGAGTAAGGCCCCATATACCAAGGGTGGCAGGTTCAAACCTGGCCCCTGCCAAACTGCAACAACAACAACAACAAAACAGCCAGGTATTGTGGTAGGCACCTGTGGTCCCAGCTACTTGGGAGGCTGAGGCAAGAGAATCGCCTAAGCCCAGGAGTTGGAGGTTGCTGTGAGCTGTGTGATGTCATGGCACTCTACCAAGGGCAATAAAGTGAGACTCTGTCTCTATTAAAAAAAAAAAAAAAAAAAAGAATTCTGATCATGAACGGATGCTGGATATTATCAAAGGCTTTTTCTGCATCAGTTGTCAGAATCATATGGTCTTTGTTTTTTATTTTATTAATGTGATGTATTTATAGATTTGCATATGTTGAACCAACCCTGTAACCCTGGAATAAAACCAGCTTGATCACGGTGTATAATTTTTTTGGTGTGTTGTTGAATTCTGTTTGCTTAGATCTTATTGAATTTTTTTTTTTGAGACAGAGCCTCAAGCTGTCACCCTTGATAGAGTGCCATGGCATCACAGCTCACAGCAACCTCCAATTCCTGGGCTCAAGCGAGTCTCTTGCCTCTGCCTCCCAAGTAGCTGGGACTACAGGCACCCACCACAATGCCTGGCCATTTTTTGGTTGCAGCCATCATTGTTGTTTGGCTGGCCCAGGCTGGATTCGAACCCGCCAGCTCAGGTGTACATGGCTGGCGCCTTAGCCCGTTGAGCCACAGGTGCCTAGCCTTATTGAATGTTTTTGCATTAATATTTATTAATGATAACTGGTGTCTATAAGTTTCTTTCTTTGTTGGATCCTTTCCTGGTTTGGGGATCAGGATGATATTTGCTTTGTAGAGTGTGTTGGGAGGTATTCATTCTTTTTCTTTTTTTTTTTTTGAGACAGAGCCTCAAGCTGTCACCCTGGGTAGAGTGCTGTGGCATCACAGCTCACAGCAACCTCCAACCTCTGGGCTCAAGCGAGTCTCTTGCCTCTGCTTCCCAAGGAGCTGGGACTACAGGTGCCCGCCACAATGCCTGGCCATTTTTTGGTTGCAGCCGTCACTGTTGTTTGGCGGCCCGGGCTGGATTTGAACCCACCAGCTCAGGTGTACGTGGCTGGTGCCTTAGCCTGTTGAGCCACAGGCACCGAGCCCCTTCTTTTTCTATGCTTTGGAAAAGGTTGTATAATACAGGTAGTAGTTCTTCTTGAAAGGTCTGATAGAATTTGGATGTGAAGCCATCTGGTTTCTTTTTAGGGAGATTTTGTATTGTTGATGCTATTTCAGTGGTTGATACAGGTCTATTCAAGGTTTCAGATTATTTTTTTTTTGAGACAAGAGCGTCAAGCTGTCACCCTGGATAGAGTGCAGTGGCATCACAGCTCACAGCAACCTCCAGTTCTTGTGCTCAAGCAAGTCTCTTGCCTCTGCCTCCCAAGTAGCTGGGACTACAGGCGCCTGCCACAACACCCGGCCAGTTTTTGGTTGCAGCTGTCATTGTTGGTTGGCAGGCCCCGGGTGGATTCAAACCCACCAGCTCATGTGTACGTGACTGGCGCTTTAGTCCCTTGAGCCACAGGCGCAGAGCCCAAGGTTTCAAATTCTTTGTGGTTGATTCTAGGAAGGTGGTGGTCTTCCAGGTTTTGGTCCATTTCCTTCAGATTTTCATATTTTTGGGAATAGAGATTTTCGTAGTAATCATTGAGGATTTTTTGAATTTCTAAAGTGTCTGTTGTTATTTCTCCTTTATCGTTTCTGATAGATGATATTAGGGATTTTACTTTTGTTTCTGGTTAGGTTGGCCAAAGGTTTGTCAATTTTGTTAATCTTTTTAAAAAGCCAACTTTTTGTTTCATTGATCTGAATGATTCTTTTTTTTTTTTTTTCAATTTCATTTAATTCTGCTCTAATTTTGGTTATTTATTTTCTTCTGCTGGGTTTGGGGTTGAACTGTTCTTTTCTAGTTGCTTGAGATGATTCATGAAGTTGTTGGCTTCCTCTTTTTCTGTTTTCTTTTTTTTTTTTTTTTGAGACAGAGCCTCAAGCCATCACCCTGGAGAAAGTGCCATGGCATCACAGTTCACAGCAATCTCCAATTCCTGGGCTCAAGTGAGTCTCCTGCCTCCGCCTCCCAAGTAGCTGGGACTACAGGCGCCTGCCACAATGCCCAGCCATTTTTTGGTTGCCGCCGTCATTGTTGTTTGGCGGGCCCAGGCTGGATTCGAACCTGCCAGCTCAGGTGTATGTGGCTGGCGCCTTAGCTTTGAGTCACAGGCGCTGAGCCTTTTTCTGTTTTCTTAATGAAGGTTTCCAATGGTATAAATTTCCCTCTTAGGAACTGTCTTTGCAGTTTCTCACAGGTTTTGATAATTTGTGTCTTTGTTGTTGTTCCAAAAATTTACTGATTTCCTTCTCTAGCTCATCTTTGACCCAGCTATCATTCAGCCTAAGATCATTTATTTAGCTGCCATGACTTTGTTTGAGTCTGAAGATTCCCATTGCTGTTGAGTTCAATTTTTATTCCATGGTGGTATGAGAAGATACAAGGAATAATTTCTACACTTTTAAATTTGCTGAGGTTAGATTGGTGTCCTAGTATATGATCTATTTTGGAGGATGACCTGTGGGCTGATGAGAATTGTGAAATAGTCTGTAGGGGTCTGTAAAGTCCATTTGTCAGGTTTAAGTCTAATATTTCTGTTTTTTCTTGGAGGATCTATCCAAAACTGTCAAAGGGGTGTTAAAATCTCCAACTATCATAGTGCAGGAAAATACCAAGTTGTACATATCCATTAGGGTCTGCTTTATGAATTGAGGAGCATTCTGGTAGGGTGCATAAATGTTAATTATCGAAATCTCTTCATGTTGGGTGTTTTTCCTGGACAAATATGTAGTGACCTTCTTTATCTTTCTTTCTCGTTGTTGATTAAAAGCCAATTGTATCTGCTACTAAAATTGCAACCCCTGGTTTTTTCTGGTTTCCAGTTTCCTGTATTATACAAGTCCATCCCTTCACCCTGAGTCTATTTTTATCCTTTAATGTAAGGTGAAATTCTTGTATATAGCAGATACCTGGTCTGAGTTTATGTATCCAGTCAGCCAGCCTGTACCTCTTTAGAGGACCATTTAAACCATTCACATTAATTTAGAGAATTGATAAGTCTGGTCATGATTTTTGGATATCTGGTGGACATTTTTAATCCTTTCACCAATGTGGAAGTGGGGTTTTGTTCAAAAATTTCTGAGTGAATTTACTTTGGAGGTAGAGCATTGCACTGGTATTGTGAAGGATGGGTCTGAGAAAATCCTGGAGAGCTGATTTAGTTATGGCAAATTACTTCAACATGTCTGTCATTAAAGTATTTGATTTCTCCATCACAAATGAAACTCAGTTTAGCTGGATACGGGATCCTAGGTTGGAGGTTGTTTTGTTTTAGGAGACTGAATGTCGATGACCATCTTCTGGCTTGGAACATTTTGGCTGAGAGATCTGTGGTCTGTCTGACACTTCTCCCTTTGTAGGTGATGCTTTTCTTATGTCTGTCTGCTTGCAGAATTTTCTCCTTCGTCTTAACTTTGACAAAGTTAATCACAGTATGTCTAGGAGATACTTTATTTGGATTGAGTCTTGCTGGGGTTCTGAAACTATCTGCTATCTGAAGTTCTGTATCTCTTACAATGCTTGGGAAATTCTCCTCCAAAATCCCTTTGAGTACAGCATCGGTACCTTTAGGACCATCCTCTTCTCCTTCGGGAATTCCTATAAGACGAATGATCTTTTGGAGTGATCCCACAACTTTCTCAGGGACTGATCAGTTTTTACTTTCCATTTGTCTGTCTGAGTGTTTGGGAACGTTCAAAAGCTTTGTGTTCAGTTTCAGAGATCCTTTCTTCTGCCTAGTTAACTCTATTACTGACGGATTCTACTGTGTTTTGGAGCTCCTCAACTAACTTTTTCGTTTCCTTGAGCTCTGCTCTTTTCTCATTATATCCATGTCTTTAGTGACTTGGGCTTTGAATTCATTAATTTCTTGAGACAACTTTAGAACTACTCTTTGGAATTCAATTTCTATCTTTTCTTCCATTCTATTTGCAATCCATATTCTGACTTTGATTTCTGACATTGCTGCCGTTTGTCTATGCATGGCATTTTCAGTTATATCTCCTTTGTCATTTCTTGGGAGTGGGGAGGGTTGATCTACTCTGGTTATTCATGTTGCCAGAGTTCTTCTATTGAGTCCGCACCATGTTAATTTTCCACTGTTTGGTTATTAGAACTGGTAAGGCAAGATTGAATTAGGGTTCCCAGGTAGTAGAGATAGCACCTTACCAAAGCGCTTTGTAATTGTGGCTTGTCTCTTACATCCTTTCAAAAGCTTCTTTCAGAGTTTTATCCAGAGACTTTGAGGACCTACTTGGTGAGACAGTGCAAACTAGCTCTGTTTGATATCAGCCAACCTCTACCCTATCCTAAGAAACCACAGTATTAGGTTTAAATCTCGACTGTGAAGAGATACAAACAGCTACGGTGCCCAGCCCCCAACCTTCAGTTGTTTTCCGATACAGAACTCGAAGGTCAACAACAGAATGTCCCGGAATGGATAGCCCCAAGCATGGGTTCCAACCACATTGTCTCAGGCAGTGCAAACCCTGCCCAATTGAGAGGGATTCAAGGGTCTCCAACAGCACAATTGGAGCCAGGAATTGGAGTGATCCCACAACTCCTGCCTGCTAGACTCAGTCCACACTATTGTTTGCTTCTCTGCTCACAGGCCCAGCTGGAGTGTAGCCCCCACCCACCAGTCTCATTCCATATCTAACTAACCTCTGCTTGCCAGATCAGTTGGGGTCAGGGGACCACGCCCCTGCCTGTCAGTCTCAGTTCACTGCCTGACAAGACTCTGTTCGCAGGCTCTGTTGGAGTCAGGTCACCAGCCCTGCACTCCGGTCTCAGTCCACACACAACTAGCATCTGCTTGTCAGATCACTTGGAGTCAGGGGACCACAACTCTGCCTGCCAGTCTCAGTCCACTGCCTGGCAAGCCTGTGTTCCCAGGTCTGTTGGAGTCAGGGCACTGGCCCCACCCTCTGGTCTCAGTCCACATACAGCTAGCCTCTGCTTGCCAGACCAGTTGTAGTCGGGGTCCATGCCCCCACCTGCCAGTCTCAGTCTACTACCTGGCAGGCCTAGACCTCTGTTTGTAGGCTGTGTTAGAGTCAGGGCACCATACTCCGCCCATAGGTCTCAGTCCTCATCTGTTAAGCCTTAGCTCACCAGCCCCCCTGGAGATAGTGGACCATGCCCTACTCCTCAGGTCTTGGTTCACACCCAGTAAACAACTGCTTGAGGGTTCTGTTGGAATCGGGATCCTGACCTTGCTCTTAGGTCACAGTCCACACCTATCAAGCCTCTGCTTGCAGGTCTAGCAGGGGTTGGAGACCAGCCCTGTCTGCCAAACTCACACGGGGCAACCACTGTCCTGGTGTGGGTGCTGTCAGAGCTGGGTGCTCTGCACCCCATCCCGCCATCCATAGCCCGAACCGAGTGTCAACACTATCACTGGCCAGGCATAGTCATAACCAGGGGATTGCTCTTCCCGTCGAGTGTCCATTTCTTCCCATACCTTGTATCTTCCCCGTTAGTCACAGATTCCATCCTGATGGTTGGCGTTCCACACTATGCCTAGTTCTCTCAGGATAAGACCAAACACTCTGTGCTCTGCAAGGGGCAGAACTTCAGACCACCATGCAAGGCGGAAAGGGTGGACTGGGAGTTTGGACTCGTGGGGGATAATATCTGTTCAATTTTATGCCTGGCGGGGTGATGGGACCTCCCTGGAGAAAGATACTTGGAGTTAGCGACTCTCTTCAGCAAGGTAAAATGAGAGGTCTTTTGTTCCCTGTTTGTTTGCAGATAGTCTGCGTTAGGCCCCCTGCTTGGGGGAGGGGTCTCCTCCTCTAGTCAATAGGCTTTGTACCTGTAATTTGGTTTCTTGAATGCACTTCCTTGGAGTTACAGCTTGCTGAACTTCTTTCTTGGCTCAGCTCCCTGTCTTTGGTCCAGTTTTTCCTTTGCTCAAGAGCCTCTCCTGAGGATTGCTACTAGTTGGCCATCTTCCCAGAATTCCTCCTGGCTATTTTTTGTTGCAGTTGTCATTGTTGTTTAGCTGGCCCAGGCCAGGTTTGAACCCATCAGCCTTGGTGTATGTGGCTGGTGCCATAACCACTGTGCTATGGGCGCCAAGCGTGTGGTATCAGTTTTTTTTTTTTTTTTGTAGAGACAGAGTCTCACTTTATCGCCCTCTGTAGAGTGCTGTGGTGTCACACAGCTCACAGCAACCTCCAACTCCTGGGTTTAGGTGATTCTCTTCCTCATCCTCCCGAGTAGCTGGGACTACAGGCACCCGCCCCAATGCTCGGCTAGTTTTTTGTTTTTTTGCAGTTTGGCCGAGGCTGAGTTTGAACCCGCCACCTTCGGTATATGGGGCCCATGCCCTACTTGCTGAACCATAGGTGCCACCCAGTTTTTCTTTTCTTTTTTTTTTTTTTTTTTTTAAGAAGAGTCTCACTTTGTCTCCCTTGGTTGAGTGCTGTGGCGTCACAGCTTACAGCAACCTCCGGCTGTTAGTCCTAGGCAATTCTTCTGTCTCAGTCTCCCCAGTAGCTAGGACTACAGGCGCCCCCCGTCAACTCCTGGCTATTTTTTGTTGCAGTTTGGCTGGAGCCCTTGAACCCACCACCCTCGGTGTATGGAGCTGGCGTCCTACTCACAGAGCCACAGGCGCCACCTGTGGTATCAGTTTTAAGCTGTTCTCTACTTGCCTTGGATGGGTAGGGAATCTCACAGTTCTCTGATACTTTCAGTAGTTAAACACCTTAGGGGAAATTGACAAGAAACTTTTTGTGTCTACATTAAATTTTTGTTTGTTTGTTTGTTTTTGTTTGAGACAGAATCTCACTTTGTTGCCCTTGGTAGAGCTCCAGTGCCATGGTGTCACAGCTCACAGCAGCCTCAAACTCTTGGGCTTAAGTGATTTTCTTGCCTCAGCCTCCCAAGTAGCTGGGACTAGAGTTGCCTGCCACAACACTTGGCTATTTTTGGAGATGAGGGTCTCGCTCTTGCACAGACTGGTCTTGAACCCGTGAGCTCAGGCAATCCATCCAGCTGGGCCTCTCAGAATGCGGGGATTTATAGGCATGAGCCACTGCACCCTGCCCAACATTAAATTCTTACTGTAGTTCTTTAGCTAGTCTATAACCTACATCAAGCGTGTCTTTTTATTCTAAAGCCTGTCTTAAACTATATTATATCTTGAAAGCACTTTTAAGTTTTTTGAAATATAGAAAGGGAATAAGTAGTATGTGTGTTTTTATGAACATTAAATCTTATGTAAATAAAATATGTACCTTCTGATATTTTGAAATAAAAAAATACAAAAAAACTTGTAATCTTTTTTTCTAAAATATCTAATACTTTGTAACATTAGCATAGAAAAGGCGAAAAGTGAATTTATATTTTTCAGCAGTGAGTGAGTATTCTAAAACTGTTAGCTTCATATATTTGATAGAGAACCTACCTTGTAGATAAAGTTGAAAATTTGTTTGGAGAATGTATGGAAAAATATATATTTCCCAATTGTCACCACATCTTTTCAGACAATTTGGAAATTGCTATTCAAATGCCTATATCAGATGTCTTCCATGTTTTCTGTTAATAAGATTTATTTTTAGGTTCCCTTAGTCTTGGGTTTCCTTTCAAGGTAGATTTATACATTCTGCTTTGACTTTAGCTTTTTGTACCTGCTAAGTTGTTTTTTCCCTTCTTTGACTTTTTCTGAAACCCTGCTAATGCTGCTTTAATGAAAGAAATTGTTGCTTTAAGTGGATTACCTTTCTGCAGTTTGTTTTTGCTGGCTTTTTTCCTCGTTAGTAATAAAGTTATTAGTGTTTGTTTTGTTATACCTTGTAAATTGAGACATACTTTCACATTATTTGATTTTCATTATAATTCCTAAAAGTAATGCTGGAACATAGTATTATTTTTACATCCAATAAATCGAAGTACAGAGAAGTACTCAAATTTTAGCCTAGGTCTTTAGCAATCCCAAAGCCCATGCTTTTTTTTTTTTTTTTTTTTTTAACTTTTTTTATTTTGTTTTTTTATTTTTTTTTAGACAAAGTCTCAATTTGTCTTCCCTTGGTAGAGTGCTGTGATGTTGTAGCTCATAGCAATTTTTAGAGACTGGGGTTTTACGCTTGCTCAGGCTCTTTTTGAACTCGTGAGCTCAAGTGTTAGGCCTGCCTCAGCCTCTCAGTGCTAGGATTATAGGTATGAGCCACTGTGCCCAGCCCTCTCATGCTTTTACTCTATTCTAGATAGTGGTGTTTTTACATTGGATAAATTACTTAACTTCATTAACGTTCTTCATCCTTAATAGTGGGAGTATTAATACCAACTTCATAAAGTTGGATTAAATTCAATATTTATAAATTGCTTAGAGCTTGAATATGTCTAAATTGCTTAAAACCATGCCTAACACATAACCAAACTACAATAACTACTATTAGTATCTATTTACCTATCAGCAGACTAGAATGCTATGGGGTTATAGCTCATAGCAACCTCAATCTCTTGGGCTCAGGAGATCCTCTTTCCTCAGCCTCCCAAGTAGCTGTGACTATAGGTGCCCCAACACTTGGCTATCGCCTTCAGTAGAGTGCTGTGGCATCACACAGCTCACAGCAACCTCTAACTCCTGGGCTTAGGCGATTCTCTTGCCTCAGCCTCCCCAGTAGCTGGGGATATAGGCGCCTGCCATGATGCCTGGCTATTTTTTTGTTGCAGTTTGGCCGGAGCTGGGTTTGAATCTGCCACCCTCGGTACACAGGGACCGGCATCCTACCCACTGAACCACAGGCGCTGTTTTTCTTTCTTTCTTTTGTTTTTTTAATTTTTTAAATAGAGATGGGGTCTCACTCTTGCTCAGGGTTGTCTGGAATGCCTGAGCTCAAGCGATTCTACCTGCCTAGACCTCCCAGTGTGGTAGGCCTGTAACTGAATTTTGACAAACTTCGTTGGGAACAGTTATTTTGCTTAGCTGGCTTTCTGTAAATAATTACTTACTTAAAAAAAATAATTTTTAAAAAACTGTGCTATTTTTTTCCCCCAATAGGGCATTCTTAGCAGGGTGACGGAATCAGTTAAGAATATTGTGCCAGCATGGCTACAGAGATATTTCAGCAAGAATGAAGATGTATGCAGCTGCTCGAGAGACACAAGCGAGGTTCCACACTGGCCAGAAAATAGAGAAGATGACCATCTGATGTATGTTGATGAGGAGAGCTCCAATATTAATGATGGGAGAATCACTCCTGAGCCAGCAGTCAGTAATGCAGAAGGTAAGTAGAATATGGATATTTTCTTATGCATGATAGGTTTTCATGCCTTAATTTTAATATATTAACTGTATTGCTGTGAACTACGATGCTTATTAACTGGCTATGATAAATCAAATTGGGTGGCACATGAATCATATAGGAGGAGGAGGATAATCAGGTTCAAATTGAATATCTTTTATTTATCAGCTTTTTGTTTTATCAAGGAAGCTTAAGAATATAAGCTCTGATATCAAATTTTCTAAGTTTGGGCTTGGCGCCTGTGGCTTAACGGGCTAAGGTGCCAGCCACATACACCTGAGCTGGCAGGTTCGAATCCAGCCCAGGCCCGCCAAACACCAATGACGGCTGCAGCCAAAAAACGGCCAGGCATTGTGGCGGGCACCTGTAGTCCCAGCTACTTGGGAGGCGGAGGCAAGAGACTAACTTGAGTCCAGGAATTAGAGGTTGCTGTGAGCTGTGATGCTTTGGCACTCTCTCCAGGGTGATAGGTTGAGGCTATGTCTAAAAAAAAAAAAAAAAAAATTTTTTTTTTCTAGGTTTGAATTTTCATTACACCAACATGAGTTGTGTGGTTTTGAGCAAGGTATTTAATATATTTTCTCCTTTGTATCTTTATAAGCTTGAAAAAGAAAGATCATGAAGCTGTTAGAATAGGTTCTGGTACTAAGGTAGTAAGTAGCACAGTGTAAATATTAACTGTTAAAATGAAACTGTGGTAATACCTCTCACAACACATGAATTGGATGTAATATGTATGGGCAATTGTAATTGCCTCTTTATTCTCCCTGGAGCAAGCTCAACTGGGTCATTCTGTTAATCTTGCAGTTAAATGACCTTGCATTTTAAAGATTTGAACTTTTTTGGTGTATACATACTTAGCAGCATTATTGTGGGGCTTACAAGTAATATTAAGTAGATTCAGTATAAACTGTGAATATAGTGTATTTGGGAATATTACTCTCAGTTCAGTTTACCTTACATATTTTTTATGCTGTTAGTGAGATATATTCTACATGCTATAAAACTCATCTACTTAAAGTTTACAGTTGGGTGGTTTTTAGTATTAGTAGTTACTCCCCTTTCCCCTCTCCAAGTCTTGGCATTCACTAATCTGCTTTCTATATCTGTGAATTTGCTTATCTGGTGATTTAATATAAATGAAATCATAGAATATATGGTCTTTGTGACTGACTTGCAGTATAAATGCAGCTTTTATATGCAGTAGAAAATCACAAAAATTGTAACTTGGCTTTATTACAGTGTTTGCTTTATTATGGTGGTCCAGAACCAAATCTGCAAGATCTCTGAGGTATGCCTCTCAGTTTGTGTTTTTTTGGTAATTGAGAGACAGTCTTGTTCTGCTACCTGGACTAGAGTGCAGTGGCATCATCGTAGCTCACTGTAGACTCAAACTCGGGGCTCATGATCCTCCTGCCTCAGCTTCCGAGTAACTGGAACAGCAGATGTATGCCTAATATTTTTCTGTTTTGTTGTTGTTAGAGAATCTCACTCTTACTCAGGCTGGACGCGGACCCTTGAACTCAAGTGATTCTACTGCCTTGGCTTCCCAGAGTGCTAGGGTTACTGATGTGAGCCACTGCACCTGGCCCTGTATAACTTTTACATTAGTAGTACCATGAGGACAAAGATTATGGCACATTCTTCAAGTAGCCCAGTACAATAACAACAGAATTTGTGGCCTGATTCAAGTCTGTTGCCTGCAGCTTTCTGCTTGTGTCCTCATGGGTTAACTAATTTAATGATGGTGAGCTAGCAGATGTTGCTATTTCTTCGGTCACATTGACAAAATAGACCAATGAGGAAAACCTTAAATAATGTACCTGTTAATTTTTTTTTTTTTGTAAGACACAGTCTCAAGGTATTGCCCTGGGTGGAGTGCTATGGTGTTACAGCTCAGAGCAACCTCAAACTCTTGGGTTTAAGCGATTATCTTGCCTCAGCTTCCCAGGGAGCTGAGACTACAGGCTCCCGCCACAACACCTGGCTATTTTTTTTGTTGCAGTTGTTTAGCTGGCCCATGGTGGGTTTGTACCCATCAGCCTCGGTGTATATGGCTGGCGCTATAACCACTGTGCTACAGACACTGAGGCTTTTTTTTTTTTTTTGAGACAGAGTCTCACTTTGTTGCCCTCGGTAGAGTGTTATGGCGTCATAGCTCACCACAGCCTCAAACTCTTGTACTCAAGCAATTTTCTTACCTCAGCCTCACAAGTAGCTGGGATTGTAGGTACCTGCCACAATGCCTAGGTATTTTTAGAGACAGGGTCTTGCTCTTGATCAGGCTGATCTTGAACCCATGAGCTCAGGCAATCCACCTGCCTTGACCTCCCAGAGTGCTAGGATTGCAGGCATGAGCCACCGTGCCCAGCCTGTACATATGAGTTTTATTGACTCAATAAGAATTTAGGCCATCAAGGGCCTTGTAATGGCATTATCTAGTAACCAGTAGTGGATTTAAGTTGTATGCTACTTCACCTGATTGATATGGTTCTCATTATAGAAATAATCTTTTTATTTTTTTTTGTTTGACGGGGAATCAGAGTCTTACTCTGTCACCGTGGGTAGTGTGCCATGGTGTTATAGCACATAGGAACCTCAAACTCTTGGCCTGAGCCTCCCAAGTAAATAGGACATGCAGGCATGCACCATTCACTATACCTGAGTGGTTTTTCTTTTTTTTTTGAGACAGAGCCTCAAGCTTCACTCTGGATAGTGTCGTAGCATCACAGCTCACAGCAACCTCCAATTCCTGGGCTCAAGCGAGTCTCCTGCCTCTGCCTCCCAAACAGCTGAGACTACAGGCGCCTGCCACAACGCCCGGCCATTTTTTGGTTGCAGCCGTCATTGTTGTTTGGCGGGCCTGGGCTAGATTCGAACCCGCCAGCTCAGGTGTACGTGACTGGCGTCTTAGCCCACTGAGCCACAGGCGCCGAACCCCTGGGTGGTTTTTCTATATTTTTTGTAGAGATGGGGTCTCACTCTTGTTCAGGCTGGCCTCCCAACTCCTGCAAGCAATCCACCTGCCTCAATTTCCCAGAATGCTAGGATTATAGGCATGAGCCACCACTCCTAGCCTGTAGGAGTAATTTTAGAAAATAGGTATTTGGCTCTGTGCCTAACCTTGAGTGGCTGGGCGCCAACCACATACAACAGCGCTGGTGGGTGTGAATCCAGCCCAGGTCTGCCAAACAACCATGACAACTACAACCAAAAAAGAAAAAGCAAAAACAAAAAAAAATAGCCACATGTTGTGACGGGCGCCTGTAGTCCCAGCTACATGGGAGGCTGAGGCCAGAGAATCGCTTAAGCCCAAGAGGTCACAACTCATGGCACTCTACCCAGGCCAATAGCTTGAGACTCTGTCTCAAAAAAAAAAAAAAAAAAAAGTACAGAAAATGGGTGGCAACTGTGGCTCAGTGGGTAGGGTATCGGCCCCATATACCGAGGGTGGCAGGTTTGAACTCAGCCCTGGCCAAACTGCAACAAAAAAATAGCTAGACGTTCTGGTGGACGCCTGTAGTCCCAGCTACTTGGGAGGCTGAGGCAAGAGAATCACCTGAGGCCAAGAGCTGGGGGTTGCTGTGAGCTGTGACTCTACCGCATTCTATCGAGACAATAAGTGAGATTCTGTCTCTAAAAAAAAAAAAAAGACCAACCCCCCCCCCCAAACCAAAATGAGTGTTTATGGCTGACGTCAGTCTGCAGATGGTATGTCTTTGTTTAGTCTTAATAACTCAGATCAGGTCTTTTATTAGACATGGTTTGGAGGGTAATCAACTGGTATTGCTCTTAGTGGCATACCTTCAAGCAGAAACATGTCATATATATACTACAGTTAGCAGATGTCTGCTAATAGCTAGAAAATTGTATCATTTTTATCCTATAGTTAAACTAATGCAGGGATGACAGAATGAATAAGTAAAAAGCACCTTCCTGATACAATACAATATTAGAATACTTGAGTCCCTTAGTGTCATTTCAGTTTGTGTAGATAAATCCCGACTGTATAGAAATTGAAATAATTACAATGTTTAAATGCTAAATGGTTTAAATGTCAATAGCCCTTATCTCTTAACTTTTGAACATTCATGTTAAGACATTATATTACAACCAACTTATTCTGTTGGATTTTTTATTTTATATATATTTTTTATTTTTTTATTTTTTGAGACAGAGCCTCAAGCTGTCACTCTGGATAGAGTGCTGTGGCATCACAGCTCATAGCAACCTCCAATTCCTGGGCTTAAGTAAGTCTCCTGCCTCCACCTCCCAAGTAGCTGGGCCTACCGGCGCCCACCACAATGCCTGGCCATTTTTGGTTGCAGCCGTCATTGTTGTTTGGCGGGCCTGGGCTGGATTCGAACCCACCAGCTCAGGTGTACGTGGCTGGTGCCTTAGCCCGCTAAGCCACAGGCGCTGAGCCATTCTGTTGGATTTTTAAAGTAGGATTTTTCATGATAATCTTAAAAAATTTTTACTTCCTTTCTTGGCGTATCTTGCCTTATTTATTTATTATTAAATCATAAATACATAGTCTTGCCTTCTTAGAAAAAAATTTGGTTTTGAATTGTGGTAAACTATATATAAAATAAGATTTACCAGTTTTTAGTGCACAGTCCTTTGGTATTAAATATATTCACTTTGTTGTGTAACCATTATGACCATCTGTCACGGACCTTTTCTCATCTTGCAAAACTGAAAGTCTACATCCACTGAAAAATACCTCCCTATTTCCCCTCCCTCAGCCCCTGGCAGCTACTATTCTAGTTTCTGTCCCTGTGATTTTTTTTTTTTGAGACAGAGCCTCAAGCTCTCACCCTGGATAGAGTGCTGTGGCATCATAGCTCACAGCAACCTCCAATTCCTGGGCTCAAGTGAGTCTCTTGCCTCCGCCTCCCAAGTAGCTGGAACTACAGGTGCCTGCCACAATGGCTGGCCATTTTTTGGTTGCAGCCGTCATTGTTGTTTGGTGGGCCCAGGCTGGATTCGAACCTGCCAGCTCAGGTGTACATGGCTGACGCCTTAGCCTGCTGAGCCACAGGTGCCAAGCCTGTCCCTGTGATTTTTGACTTTTCTTATTTAATTCTTCATATGAGTGGAATCACTTCATATGAGTATTTGTTTTTGTTACTGGCTTATTTTACTTGGTTTATTTACTTAGTCTTCAAAGCTCATTCATGTTTAGCATGTATCAGAATTCCCTTTTTAAGGCAGACTAATCCATTGAATGTGTATACCATACTTTGCTTTTCCCTTCATCCTTCAGTGGACATTTGAAGTTGATCCTACCTTTTCGCATTTGTGACAGTGTTGCTGTGAACATGAGTGTACAAATGTCTGAGATTCCATTTTCAATTTCTTGAATATGTACCCAGAATTGGAATTGCTAGATAATAAGAAGCTCTACCATGGCTCAGCGCCTGTAGCTCCATGGTTAGGACACTGGCTACATATACCTGAGGCTTGTGGTTTCAAGCCTGGCCTGAGCCTGCTAAAAACAATGACAACTACAACAAAGAAATAGCTGGGCATTGTGATGGGTGCCTGTAGTCCCACTACTTGGAAGGCTAAGGCAAAAGAATTGCTTAAGTCCAAGAGTTTGAGGTTGCTGTGAACTGTGACAGCACCGCACTCTACTGAGGGTGACATAGTGAGACTCTGTCTCAAAAAAAAAAAAAAATTCCATCTTTAATTTTTGGAGGAATCACTATATTTTTTCTGTAAGGGCATACAAAGGTTGCAGTTTCTCAGTGTCTTTGCCAGCATTTAATTTCTCTTTTTCTGATGATAGTAGCTGTCCAAATGGGTATGAGATAATATCTCATTGTGATTTTAATTTGTATTTCTCTGATTAGTGATGTTGAGCATCTTTTCATGTACTTCCTGGCCATTGTATTGTACTTGGAGAAATGCCTCTTCAGGTTCTTTGCTCAATATTTAATAAGGTGATTAGTGTTGTGTTGTTGAGTTATAGGAATTCTTTTTCTTTCTTTTTTTTCTTAGATTTACCTTTTTTAAATTTACCTAAAAAATTATTTTCTTTCTCTTTTCTTGTTTTTTAGAGATAGAGTCTCATTTTGTCGTCCTTAGTAGAGTGCTGTGGTGTCACAGCTCACAGCAACCTCCAGCTCTTGGGCTTAGGCAATTCTCTTGCCTCAGCCTCCCAAGTAGCTAGGACTATAGGCACCTGCCACAACGCCTGGCTATTTTTTTGTTGCTGTTTGACTGAGGCTAGGTTCAAACCTCACTTCCCCCAACCCCCAAGTATATGGAGCTGGTGCTCTACTCACTGAGCCACAGGTGCCACCCCTAAAAAATTATTTTCAATTATTATGGATACATAATAGTTATACATACACTTATAGGGTGTACAGGCTTGAATCAAGCCTATAATGTGTAGTGATAAAATCAGGGTAATTGAGATAGCTTTCACTTCAAGCATTTCTTCTTCGTTTTTCACTCTTTTAGATATTTTGAAATATACGGTAAATTGTTGTTAACTGTAATTACCCTGTTAATTGTGCTACTGAACACTAGATCTTAATCCTTCTATCTAGCTTTATTTTTGTCCCGATTAACCATTCCTTGTTTATTTTACTTAATATAATGTCCTTTAGTTCCATCCATGTTATTGCAAAGGACGGGACTTCATTCTTTTTTGTGAATGATAATAGTTTATTGTGTATAGGTACCACGTTGTTTTTAGCCATTCATTCATTGATGGAGAGTTGATTCCATCTTTTGGCTGGTGCAAATAATGCGGTAAACATGAGAGAACAGATATCTCTCTAATATATAGATTTTCTTTCTTTTGTATATATACCCTGCAGCAGGATTGTTGGATCATATGGCAGTTCTGTTTTTAGTTTTTTGAGGAACCTCCGTATTGTTCTTCATAACAGCTATACAAATTTACATTTCCATCGACAGTTTACAAGGGTTTCCCTTTCTACACATTGTCACTAGCATCTGTTACTGCTTGTCTTTTTGATAAAAGTCATTTTAATTGGGGGCAGGAGTTCTTTTTATATTCTGGGTGTTAACACCTTACTAGCTATATGATGTGCATATATTTTCTCTCATTTTAGGTTGCCTTTTCATTCTCTTTGTTGTGTCCTTTGATGCACAAAAGTTGTTATGTTTGACGAAGTCACATTTATATCTTTTTGCTCTCACTGCTTTTTCTTTCAGTATCATATCCAAGAAATTATCATTGAATGCAATGTCATGATGCTCTGTTTTCTTCTTAGGTTTCAGTTTTTGGTGTTAAATTTAATCTATTTTGAGTTAATTTTTGTATATGGTTCAATTTAAGGGTCCAACTTCATTCTTTTCCATGTGACTATCTAGCTTTCCAAAATTACTTGTTGAAAAGATTGTCCTTTCCTCACTGAAGTGTCTTGACAACCTTGTTGAAGATCATTTGAGCATATGTGGGGGGTTATTTCTGGGCTTTCTTTTCTTTTCTTTTCTTTTTTCTTTCTTTCTTTCTTTTTGTTTTTTTAGAGACAGTCTCACTTTGTCACCCTTAGTAGAGTGCTGTGGCGTCACAGCTCACAGCAACCTCCAGCTCTTGGGCTTCGGCAGTTCTCTTGTCTCAGCCTCCCAAGTAGCTGGGGCTATAGACACCCGCCACAATGCCCGGCTGTTTTTTTTTGCAATTCGGCTAGGGCCGGGTTTGAACCTGTAACCAACTCTTGATATATGGGGCTGGCACTTTATTCACTGAGCCCCAGGTGCCGCCCTTCTTCTTCTTTTTTTTTTTTTTTAAAGGCCGATTCTAAGTTAGTTCACCCTGGTTAGAGTGCTCTGATGTCATAGCTCACAGCAACTCCTGGGCTCAAGTGATTCTCTTGCCTCAGCCTCTTGAGTAGCTGGGACATTAGGTTGCCCACCAGGACGCCTGGCTACTTATTTCTGGGGTTTCTGTTCTCTTTGATGGTTTATATTTTTGGTGTGCCAGTACCACATTGTTTTGATTACTGTAGTTTTGGAATAAATTTGAAATCAGGTTGTGAGACCTCTAATTCTGGTTAATTCTTTTTAAAGATTATTTTGACTATTTAGGGTCCTTTTGGATTTGATAAGAATTTTAGTGTTGATATTTCTATTTTGCAAAAAATGTCTTTTGGGATTTTGATAGAGATTGTATAAATCTTTCAGTTGCTTTGGATAGTATTGATATCCTAACAATATTATCTTCTAGTTCATGGACATGGAACATCTTTCTGTTTGTTTTCTTTTTTTTTTAAACTTTATTTAGATTAATATGAGGGTAAAATATTTAGGTTACATTGTTCTTATTTCCAGGGCAAAGTTCCATTTGTAGAGGAGCCCCTCACCCAGGGGGTGTCCTTTACACCCTCACAATGTGCAGATTAGGGGAGATCACGCCTTATGCCATCCCTCCTTCTGCCAATTGTCCTTTCCTCTACCCCCAGACTGGGCTGTAATAGTGTTTTGTTGTTCTTAGGAACATGTAATTGTTTCTATATTAATTTCATATTAGTATAGAGTACTTTGGATATTCATCTTTCCATTCTTGTGATACTTTACTAAGAAGAATATATTTCAGCTCCATCGGGGTAAATGTAAAAGATGTAAAGTCTCCATCTTATTTATCTTTTTTTTTTTGTAGAGACAGAGTCTCATTTTATTGTCCTCAGTAGAGTGCCGTGGCATCACACAGCTCACAGCAACCTCCAACTCTCCTGGGCTTAGGCGCTTCTCTTGCCTCAGCCTCCCGAGTAGCTGTGACTACAGGCACCCACCACAACGCCCGGCTATTTATTTCGTTGTTGTTGTTGCAGTTTGGCTGGGGCTGGGTTTGAATCTACCACCCTCGGTATATGGGGCCGGCGCCCTGCCCACTGAGCCACAGGCACTGTGCCAAGTCTCCATCTTATTTAAAGGCTGCATAATATTCCATATTATACGTATACCACAGTTTGTTGATCCATTCATGGGTTGATGGGCACTTAGGTTGCTTCCACCATTTATTTTTTTCTTTAATTTCTTTTAGCATTGTAGTGTTTTTTTTTTCTGTTTTGTAGTTTTTATTGTGCATATCTTTTACCACCTTAGTTAATTCCTAAATGTTTTATTCTTTGTGACACTATTGTAAATGTATTTGTAAATTTACTTTTGAGATTGTTCATTATTAGTATATAGAAATATAATGATTTTTGTGTATTGATTTATGTAACCTGGTACTTAGCTGAATTTATTTTTTCTAACAGTTTTTTTGTGAGATATTTAATGTTATCTACATATACAATTTTATCATCTACAAGCAGATAATTTTACTGTTTTCTTTCCAAGTTAGATGCCTTTTATTTCTTTTATTGATCTGGCTAGAACTTATACTATGTTGAATAGAATTGGGAAAAAGTGGGAACACTTGCTTTCTGATATTAGAGGACATCTTTCAGGTTTTTGACATTCAGTATGATGTTAGCTATGGTTTTTCATGTGTCTTTTATTGTGTTCAGGTAGTCCTGTTTGTCTAGTATTTTTCTCTGCACTTTGCTTTTTGTCTAATAGTACTTTTTTTTTTTTTTTTTTTTGAGACAGAGCCTCAAGCTGTCACCCTGGATAGAGTGCTATGGCATCACAGCTCACAGCAACCTCCAATTCCTGGGCTCAAGCGAGTCTCTTGCCTCCGCCTCCCAAGTAGCTGGGACT
>CAUYON010021583.1:0-31453 GCA_963573935.1 Arctocebus calabarensis | reverse complement strand
ATTCCTGAGCTTCAAATACTCATTTATAAAACTTGTCAAATGACGACTTCCGCATTTTCCTTCTTCAACATTAACCTCGTAAAATCACTTGTAATTTCAGTTTGCAATCGCCACCTTCTAGCTCCAAACATTCACAATATTCAAGTACTCCGCTCGCCGTAGTTCTGTTTGCCGCTGTCACTCATGACTTCTGGCTGCTGTCGCCGCTCGATGTGCTTCAATGAAGCTGCCAACCTCTTGCGCCTTCCTATAGAGGCTCCGCTGCAGCCTCACACGACGCACCGATTTCCGAGCCGCTCACCGTGTTTTTCTCTTTATGCAGGCAATATATTAACCATAGCAGAAAAGTCGGAAAATTACCTAAATTATAAAGTAGGAAATAACAGTTCTTGATGGAACAACCACCCAGAAATAACCACTGCTGATATTTGGTGCGTTTCATGAAAACCTTTTTGCCAATGTGTGTCTGTGTATATTATAAAATTCACTCTCAATGTGTACAATTTTCTATTCTGTCTTTGTTCAACATTATTTTTTTATCCATAGTATTCTATCATGTTAGAGGTGCTATGTAAGGAAATGCAGTGGAATCAAACAGATTTCAGTTTTAGTTTTGATTCTTCCAGTTTCCAGTGCCATGAATAGACAAATGACCTCGGTTTCATCATCTATAAAATGGGTATAAGATTAGTTACTTCATGTGATTTCTGTAGAAATTAAATGAGGTTAGTATCTATGAAGCTCTTACGTAGTTCCTGTAGATAATAAATGTGGGATATATATTAGCCAGTATGGAATCACAGTCCATTTGTTGGAAATGAAGTCTGTTTTCAGTAGTTTTGCTCCTTACCATGTTGCCATGTTTGCCTACATTTCGAACCATTTCCTTTGGACAAATTTCTAGCAGTGGAATAAAGGGCATAAACATTTGATTCTAATCCCTTTCTAGACTGATTGTATCTATTTACACTCCCACTAACATTGCATAGCAGTAGTCATCTGGCTCCACCCTTGAGAGCACCATGTATCTTCTTTTGTAACTGTGGTAATGTAATAGGCAAACGATGATATCTTATTTCAATATACATTTTGTTGGTTACCTAGTGACACCGGATATTTTTTCTTACATTTGTCTTTTTCTGTCAATTATCAGCCCATCGATCAGCATATATCATCAGGTGCTACTTCTGTCCAGGACACTCTACTAGAGGTATGACAAGAACACATTTGGGTCTAGGCCAGTGTTTTTCAACCATTTTTATCTCATGACACACTTGAGCCTATAGTTAAACTTCCATGGCACGCTTAAATTATGTTGAAAAAAAGAGTAAAAAAAAAAAAAAGAATATACTTAGTATGCTTTGAACGTCTTTTGGAAATAATTTCATTAATGATCTTTAAAAATTTTCAGGGCATACTTAAGATCCTCTCATGGCACGCCAGTGTGCCTTGGCACAAAGGTTGAAAATTATGGGTCTAGGCATACATAATCCAAGATCTGCTAACACAGCATTTATTAAGGGTACATCTCATCTCAGACACTGGGCTAAATGCTTAACCTTATGATAATGTTAAACATTTTTGGTTTTCTTGTTAATAATTGGTCTCCTTTGGCAAATCTGAAGGTTGGTTTACCAACTTCCTTTCTTGGGCCACATTTTTCAGCATTGAGGATGCTATGTTTATGTATTCTGTTATGGTATCAATTTAATCTTCATATAGGATCATGAAACCTAGGTGAGTGGATGGACTCGTACAAGAGGTGAAGAGAAGGAACAGATAGTGATTAATTAATAACATTTGAATGGACAGAAGACACTGAAAAATATGAGTGTCAAAGTAAACAATGTTAGCATGCATAAAGCTGGCATGCACTTGATCCAAATGAAGGTGGCGTTTTCTGAATTCTCAGGTTAAAAATCTCTCCTACATTTTTAATTCAAGGGGAGTCATGTTGTGGTAGCCACACACCCATCTGTACACTCGTCGTCCAGCTATGTCCTGTATTAAAAGATCAACATTGGTTTGCTGACAGCTTTGTCACTTGTGTAGGTGAATTACAATAGTCCAGTGGCAGGTATAGGTTAAAAAGTTTCTCCTTACTTCCAATGATAGGTAGAAGATTCCCCAACATCCTACAACAGTTTCAGGGAGTTTCCATTCACAGAGGTGTTCATATCCCCTTCTGGCACATTGGCACCTTTCAATTCAGCAAAGTATTATTTATTGCCCTCTACAAAAATGTCACACAGGAGGGAGGAAAAGGTAGTACATGGTTGTTCTGTTATTTCATATTTTGATTAAAATTCATGGTACTCAACAAATTTCTATACATTTTATCACAATCATCTTGAAGGTATCAAAAACTCACTTTTCAAACATCACCAACACAATCTGATGAGACAAAGTTGAGTTCCTTCCTTCTGAAATATCTCAGAGAGGGGAAGGTAAGTCAGAGTTTATTGAAAATTGGAACTTTGGTGTAAGATGGTTCTTTTGATGAATGGGGATTTAAGATTTGATAAAAATCACCATCCAGGATTGATGAAAAAAGCAGCTAGAAGATTTGGAGGAATCTTAGGGTGCCAACTGTCTTTTGATACTTTCCACTGAAGAGTCAATGGAATTTTTAGCAAAGTCAGAATCAAACCATGTGCTTGAGCATGACAGTTCTGGAAAAGTAAAGTCTTAACTAATAAAGCCAGTAGAATAGCAAAGTCATGTTAGTATAGCTGGTAAAGTGTAGCTTGGGTTCTTAGTGTCTAGAGTTTAGTTTGGAGAAGACAGCTTTCTGTTCTTAGAGGAACCATCCATTTTAAAGATGAGGAAAATGAGTCTCAGGAAGATTAAGTGGCTTTCCAAGGACAAACATCTAATTAGTTCTGGAGAGAGAACTAGTTCTGAGCTCTTTTTCATCTCATCCGCTAAGAACTTTCCCTCCTTTGCTGTTCATCTTGCCCTTGTCTCAAGTACCTCTGGGCATTGATAAGTTGTTAGAGCAAGAGGTAATTTGAAATTGATTTTAAGGTTTTAGCCACACAGTATTACTTGAACAGATGAGAAAATGCTTTGGTGAGGATGAGTTTGTCCAATGAGTCTAAGTGCCCTCCACTCTGTTTTAAAGTTAATCTGTGGATGAAGAAATGGCACTTGTGTCCTTACTAGAAGTTTGATGTGACAAAAGAATCATTAGTATGGACTGGCTGCTGTATCAAGGATATGCAGGGGACAGAAATCCTTTCTTGTTTATTTTCTCTAAGTTTTCTCATAGGGATATGTTTAAGTGGGAGTAAAAAGGAGCCAGGGAAGAGAGAGAGAAAGCAGGGAAAATAAAAGATTCAATTTCTCCCTCTCTTGTAGCCTTTCTCTCTTTCTCTCATTTGTGCTATGTCATCTGGATTATCTTGAGTTTGTTGTCCCTTTCCGGGCTCCTCTGTCCTAATCTCAAATCCCCCTCACCCCTATCTCCTATGCGTTACTTCTGAGGGTATACCTCATAAACGTAAAATAACCTCAATGACTATAAAGAGAAATATGGCGCGGAGGCGATATGGGAAGTTTTATTAGTGAGAATTCATGTTTTTATAAGTCCACTGGAATGTAAGCTTTAGATGTGCTGAGACAGAGTCTCTTTAATATTGGATTTCCAGCCCTGAGCGCACACAGTAGGCATTCCAAAAATTTGTTGAGGGGACAAATGAACAAGCCATTGAACACAAGTTACCATTTCACTTTTGAGGTCAACTCAAGATGCCATTTTTGTTTTCCTAATCTTGGTCCTGGACCTGCTTAACGTCACCAGCGTGTGAATTGGACCGCAGGCAGGCAAAGGTTGGAGGTGTTTGGTTGTGTCTTTGTCCTGTGCTGCTGCTGCTGCTGAGAATGTCAAGTCTCTATCCAGGTATGGGTTGTGACAGGATAAGGGAGACAGAGGTTTGGAGAAGAGAGATCCTGAATGAGCGCTGGAGTGAAAACGGACAGATACGAAGAGGTGGGGTGACATTGGGGAAGTGGAGCCAGTTTGATCAGGAATCTGAACGGATTTTTGACAGGTTAGCAGGTTCTAAGCTTTAATAGTGAATTATGCTTTGATGTTGTTTTCCACCACATAACTTAAAATTAGTCCGTGAAATCCAAGATCAGACTTAGGCACGAGGGCTCAGTTGTAAGCATAGTGTAGGCAAAGTTTCTTGGTTTTGAAACTAAAAGTACTTGTGGAGATATTATAGATTTTATTAAAAATTATTAGTCTCTGAAGTGATCTAACAAAGACTTCAAAATTTTCACAGAATGTTCTATATTTTCATATATATGTATATGTATCTCAATATACTTACTTCAACATATATCTTGTACTACAGGCAAATGCACTTGATGTTAGCATGGAAGAACAATTTTCTTATTAGATGCATTTCTATTTATTCACCTGTTTAACAATTAGATTTTAAATCTAATTATTAATTTAAGGGCACATCACTTAGAGTGTTAGTTAAGTTAAAATATCTGTTGAGTCTCGATAATTTTAACAGTTATGGGGCACCAAATTAAATATGAAATGCAAATATATACAAAATGCAAATACATGAACAAACTGATAAAATTGCTAATTGCTGTGCCTTTTTTAAAAAAAGCTTGTGTGGCAAATGTACATATTGTTACTAGTTATAAAATGTCTTTGTTCTAGGGTAGATGCAAATAGATCAGGGATATAATCTGTCACATCCACACATGAAAAGGCAGATTCTTGGAGATAATGACTGCAAGAAGCATTTTTTATTAACCTGTCTCTTTAGTTTTGTATTTTGTATAATTAAAAATTAAACCATGTATTTTCCTTTCCTTTTACGAAATAAAGTCCTAAGATGGGCAGGATAATGAAGTGATCAGTAGAATAGCATGATTAAAGCCACTATGTGGTAATCATGACGTCTTTGGAGCAACATAGAAAAATCAAGTCAAATAATTCTACTGTTGGGGAGTTTCATGGCTACTTAAACATTTTTTCGTAGATTGCTCTGCGTCAATTTAGAATGAGGTAGTGAGTTCCAGGCCTCTAATTCTGGCCTTTTGTTTTTTTACTGTTACCAGCTTTTTTAATGAAGACTGCGAAAGATACACAAATCAAATTTACAAATGAGCTAAAGCTGAAAGATACTGTCAGGCTGAGAGTGTTGAGGAATGAGTCGTATGACAAAAAGAAGCTTCAAAGATAATGCTATAGATTAGAATTAGGAAACAAATGCAGCAAGATTAAAACTAACAGAGAGAAGTGCAAATTTCTCATTAAGGGGGCATAATTTAATCACGAGTATAAAATGGAGAGAGATCTCAGAGTTCTTGTGAAAATGAACTTGGTCCCCAGTTGAATACAAACCAGTAAGTCTGCAAAGCTGTCCAAAAGCTATGATTCCCTCGGACTATATAAGTCACTGAAGGAGGAAGAGCCTATTTTCCCTCCTTCCTATAATCTACATCCAGGGAGGAGCATATTTTAGGGTTCATTAGATTCTGAAACATGATTATGGCACATTGGCCAGTGGGCACAGTCACCGTGTGTTTACAGGTCAGCATTTGGGTGTGACTTTCTGGCTGCTCTCTTTGAAACACTACTGAAGTAGAAAGGATCAGGGCCTACTTTCCATGGGAGACTGTCATCCTCTCCTTTCTCTGCCAGCCATACGGCAGAAACAATAAGCCGACTCACTGCCTTCTTTTGGAGCATATCCAACTTACTTTTTCTTCTCCACATGAGGCTGGAGCATGGTTAGACCCCAAATTTGAGGTCAGGTGAAATATTTGCAGGCCTCACTCACAACCTGCATTTAGCTGAAGGCATTTAGGCTAAGTGACCTAGGAAAGAGGCTACACTCTAAATGGCCCAGCCCAAACACCACAATATCTTTTGGGGGCCTTGAGATTGAAGCTCAGAAAGTAATAAGGATTTATTTCATATTTCCCATTCTATAATATTGTGTGCTTGTGTCTTTTATGTGAGCCTCTAGAGGGAGGATGGCAGTATCTAGAGTGGCATTTACGTGTTCTTGGATTCATGGGACATATTACTATTTGAGAGCACTGCACCCTCCTCCCCACTTTTTCTAACAGCTAGATTAAGAGGGCAGTTTAATGAACGAACATTCATTTATCATACTCCAGAGTACCCCAGACATATATTTTCAACTCTATTGTGTATCCCTATTTGGATGTTCCATAGGAACCTCAAATATTTCTTGTCTTTTATTTCTTTCTTCATAAATCTACATTTCTTTGTTGTTTACTTGAGCTTTAAGTTTTTTGTAAAGACCTTCATTGGGCTGTAATTGACATATAATAAACACATTTAAAGGGTATAGTTCAAAAGGTTTTGAAGTATACATGTATGAGTCAAATCATCACCATAATTAAGATAGTGGACATGTCCATCACCCCAAGGAGCTTCCTCGTGTTCCACTGTGTTCCTTGTCCCTACTATCCCTCCCTAGGCAACCACTGATCTGCCTTTTGTCACTATAGATCAGTTTTCCTCTTTCTAGAGTTTTACATAAAAGGAATAATCACTTACACACTCCAACAAATGACAAAACACAAATATAGTCTAGCAAGGGGGAGGGGTAAGGACAGAAAGGGGAGGTGAAGGGGGAAAGGAAGGGTCATTGATGGGAGGAGAGAGGGCATTTGATGGGATCTCACCTAATGTGCACAATGGGAGTGTATTTATCATAGCTCCTGGGTGAGGGGCTCTCCTACAACTTGAACTTTACTTTGAAAGTGAGAACAATGAAACCTAAAAATGTGTTCTCTCATATTAATTTGAAATAAAAAAAAACACCCCCCCCCAAATAAAACAACAAAAAAGAAAGACTGTTAAGAGAATCAAAACAGAAGCCACAGATTGGAAGAAAACATTTGTGAATCATAAATCTGAGAAGGTACTTGTCCCTAGAATACATAAAACTCTCAAAACTCGGTAATAAAAATAAAAACTAAAATTCAAAAAATGGGCAAACATTTATTTTCAAAATTCAACTTATCTCTTTGCTCCTTCTTCCTGGACTCTCCACCCTTACAACTGATTTACGAATGGACTTTTGAAGCTATTTGAGTATTCCCTGTTCATTGAAGACATTATTTACCTTCTTGCTTGGTTTCTTTGACCCTCCACATTTAGTCAGTCACTAAATTCTGTAATCAAAAACAAAAAAGTATTTTGAACATGTTTATTCTTGCCATCACCTAGTTTGCTGTCATCATGTGTCACTTAGATTATTTTTAGTCATGGCTTATATTTTCATTCCTACCACAATGCTTGGCACATAGTTTGTGACCCACAGCAAGAAAAAAAAAAAAGAAGGAAAAAAATAGCTTTTACGTCTGCCTTCAAATGTTTAGTGGAAAATGACCTTTGAAAGATGCTAAATTTATTTCTGTTCGCTTCAGATATCAGAAAGGCAAATTTTCATTAATATGAAGATAGAACTTAAGACAGATTGACTCCAACTACGGACTAAGTCATTTCATAAACCTGTGAGCTCTTCATCATTGGGGACTATTCAAGGAAAGACTATATAGGCATTGGGGAGGCAATAGGGTCCTGGCTGTGGACAAATGTCAGACAATATGACATTTAGGGTTCCTTTGAACTAGAAGATTTGATGGTTTCTCTATTAATTTTAGAGATTTCTATAAAATAAAAAATTTACAATTCTACTGACTAGTAGAATTGGAGATAAGTATAATTTGCCTCTCACTTACGTCCTCTGTTTTTAAAGTTTTCCAAAATAGAAGTATATTATTACTCTCATCATTGGAAAAGTTTTACCTTTAATAAACACAAAGGCTGTTTATTTTTTCATTTAGTACTTTAATTTATTTCAATGTATTAAGGGGGTACTAATGTTTTGCATTGCACACATTATTTTTGTAATGCTTAAATCCTGGCTATCAGTGTGCCCATCACCCAAACAGTATTCAGAGTACCATCAGTGATTAATAAAAAGTGGTATATATATACCATGGAGCACTACTCAGTCATGAAAAAGAATGAATTAATACATTTTGCAACAATCTGGTTGGAGCTGGAGGCTATTCTCCTAAGTGAAGTATTGTAAGAATGGAAGAACTCATACCACATGTACTCACTATTAAACTGCCACTAACCAATGAGCACATGTGTGTACAGAGGGAAGTAAAACTCAATGAACAATTTACTTTTTAAAAGAACATTTGATTTCCTTCAAATATGACCATAACCTTTTATTATTGGCATCAAAAACATTTTTATTGCGCATATGCCAATTGTTACTTTGCTTGAGGTTTGCCAGCATATAACAGAAACGAAAAATAACAGTAGCCAGTTCTCTTTTGTGTGAAGGAAGTTGGCGTGTAGGCAGCCAGAGGTGGTTTGGTGGCTTCAGTATGGCAGGCACCAGCAATCCTTTATCTTGTTCAGCTGTGTGTGGCTTTAATTCCCAAGGTCACTTCATAGTCCAAAATAGCCACCAAATACCACATTACATATGTGTTCTGAAGAGCAGGAAAGAGGAAAGAGATGAGTCTACCTCCTTTATTTTAAATATCTTCCCACAAACGCCAGACAACACTTCTATGTAAATTTCACTGGTGAGTACTTAGCCATACTTACCTGCAAGAAATTCTGTGGGGAGTGGGGGAGGGGGGCTGGTGATCAGAGAAGAGAAAGGATACTGGCACGCTAATATCTGTCTCTCTTACACCTATTGACTAAGGGTAAACATAATACAGAATCATTAAGGAAATGTCACTGGCCATAGCTTCTTTGCTAATAGTTTTAGAAATTTCCTAGTGGGTTCCATTTAATTATATCAGTCAACAATTATTCACTAAAATCTTGACGCTTGCATTATCTTTCCATTTGTAGAATGGATCTATTAGCTTACCCATGAAATCGTAGAGAATGTTACATGAGATCACACGTGTAAAACACTTGATATTAAGTTCTCAATACAGGTTAGTCATTACTCTGATTAATCTGATGAATATTACTGTTTGTGAAAGAATGTAAGTGAGATTGAAGACGCAGTTCCTTCCTTAGGTCTCTGCTCTTCTGATGACGACAAGAGACATCGACATGAAATAACTTCAGAGTAAGTGTGCAATTAAGAGTGAAATGTCATGAAGCAGAGTGTATCTTTTGTAAAAATTTGAAGAATGGCTGGATGCAGTGGCTCATGCCTATAGTTCTAGCACTCTGGGAGGCCGAGGCAGGGGGACTGTGTTGCGTGACCGGAGACGCGAGGGGCCCAGACTGCCTGAGCTCAGAAGTTCAAGACCAGCCTGAGCAAGAGTGAAACCTCCATCTCTAAAAATAGCAGGGTGTTGTGGCAGGCGCCTGTAGTCCCAGCTACTCAGGAGGTTGAGGGAAAAGGATCACCTGAGCCCAAGAGTTTTTTGAGCTATGACGTCATGGCCCTCTACCAAGGGTGACAACGCGAGACTCTGTCTCCAAAAAAAAAGAAAAGAAAAAGAAATTTAAAAAATCTTGAAGAATGAAAAAGTCCTTATAAGAGAGAAAGAGATAGCATGTGGGAATGTGAGATCAGGGGCTACTATTTCATGAAGACCTAAGGCTTTTGGCATCTTAATTTTCTCCTTTGAGTAGTCACTTAATTTGCTTTCATCTCCCAGAGAGGTCGATTATTGGTTTGTACCATCCCAGGCTGTTAAGGGTCTTTCTGTTCATTAAAAGTTCTGGGGGAGAGACCTAGGCTCCCCAGTTTTCATTTTTGCCCATTCGCGAAACTATCAGTATTAGCTTTTTTAATGGTAAAAGCTCATGAATTAAGGTAAAATTTTTTTTTCTTAGTTCAAGAATATGGTACCAACTTAAAATTCTATCACTTGAATGAACAGCATCACAGGTATGAGTGAGAATGGATACCTATTAGAATAGATATTGCCTGCTATTTTTTTTGTTGAGAAAGGAAGTCTTTCCTGGCATTGCATTCTATTTTATGCAGTACATTTGCTAAAGGAATTCAAAAGAAGAGATCGGGCCCATTGTCCTTCATTCCAGCAGTATTGAAGGCCCAATTTCATCTTTTGAAGCTCTTAAGGAGCCTACTACATAAAAAGGAATGGACTACTTGCTATTCAACCATAGCTGGAATAGCAATACCAGTCATTATACTGTTATCTATTTGAAAAATGTGGATTTTACTTGGAGATGGTATTTATTGAAGCCTGCAAGAAATCCGTTTTCTGTCTACCTGGCAAGAGCAATTTGAAATGGAAAATTCAAGCTCAGAAATCCAGTTGAAATTTGACCTTCTCTATATTGCTATGGATTTTGGTATGATGATATATGCAGGGGTGGGGATGAGGGGTGTCCACTGGCTTCCAATCCTCTGCCGTGTTTGTCGCCCGCCGTACAATAGGGCAATCTAAGGGAAACCTTCTCTAGCTTTATTAAAATAGGGAGGGCGTGGAACGCTGGGGCCGATGCACTTAAAATGCGCTCGGAAGCATCATGGAGATTTTGCAAAAGACTTTTTATGTAGCAACAATTCTATTGATAGAGTCAATGAGAGTTTTGTCTGTGCAAGAACTGCAGGATGGGACCCCAAGTCACATGCTTTCAAAATTATTCTCCCTTTGTTGAATATCACAAAGGATATTTTCCCATGAAAACAAGATCTTTTGTTTCTTCTGAATTCATTCTAATTGTGAAACCAGCTGATAGGGTTACTGCATGTTCTTCTCTCACGCTGGCAGTGGCCTGGGAGAGCTGGTAAAATGGGCTCAATCATCTAACAAGGATGCTCCTGGTCTTAATGTCATCCCCTTCTCATCTAAAACCATAGTTCTTCATGCCCATTTCCCAGGATGATAACAGTGAGGTCACAGACACTCACTGTGTTTGTTCTTCTTTGGCTTTAAAAAAACAGCTGTTCAGCTAGCTCTGCTGTTTTGACCTCTCTTTTTGCAAATGTGTACGGCTAACAGAGAAAAACACATTAAAAATATGGACAAGTAGTGAAAGTTGAGACAAGTGATAGCATCAACTTGCAGAAGAACTTATTAAATACTCCATTGCATCTGCTAGTTCTGTGCAGAAAACCAAACAGGTACAGTTCCCTCTTTTTGAGGGCTCATGCTTAATCCAGCCAATGTGCCGTGTGAGAACATCTAACAGCAATTTGGCCAGATTTATGTAAATGAGCTGTACAAGAGCTCTGTTAAGTCCTGAGGATTCAAGACAGGTGAGGCCCAGGGTTGGCCTTCCAGGAACTCATGCAGAAAATGCTATGTGATGATGTGGTGGCGCTACAGCAAAAAGATGAATTTAGAAGTGCAATGGGAATGGCGATGAGAGGAAATTCAGCATAGAAACACAAAAGATTATAGCCCAAAGCCCACAGGGTATTAATCTGAAATAGGAAATACATTTTTAATATAATTTTTCCTGTGCAATCTATCGTGCAATGCTTTGGCCAGGTCTTTTGCACTAAAATCTTCGGTAAGAAGTGAGAGGGTGCAGGTTGTGCTATTACAAGAGAGCGGCTGAGGCTGTGGACTTCTCTAAATAGTCATAGTCATCTGGGGACTGTGTCTGCCCGTGCATGCACACGCAACCGTGTGAGCCCCAAATTTCCATAGGGCACCTACGTGGAGCAAAGAAAAGTGAGTTGAGAGAGCTTCATCCACATATTTTGTATCTTTGATCTTGAGGACGACTATTGTACCTTTTCTTTGCTGGCTGCCTACCCAGCATGTGTTATCATTTTATGTATCTTTCAACCTGTGCTGTCCTTTGATGTCTGGCACAGCTCATCTATGATGGTTTTTAGGAGACAGGATAGAGCAATATATGACTGAAGGCAGAGATGATTGGAGAATATCATGTATTGTGTCACCTTTGGATTAAGAAAAGAGGATTTCCCTATTCAATGAATGATGCTGGGAAAACTGGATAGCTGCATGCAGAAAAAATGAAACAGGATCTGTATCTCTCACCACTCACCAAAATTAATTCAAGATGGATAAACGACTGAAATGTAAGACACGACAGCATAAGGATTCTAGGAGAAAATGTTGGGAAAACTTTTAAAAATATTGGCTTAGACAAAGAATTTATGAAGAAAACCCCAATGGCAATCACAGCAACAACCAAACTAAATGAATGGGCTTGATTAAATTAAAAAGCTTCTGCACAGCCAAGGAAATAATCAACCGAGCAAATAACAACCTACAGAATGGGAGAAAATATTTGCAAGCTATACATCTGATAAAGGGCTAATAACCAAGAGCTCAAGCAAATCAGCTAGGAAAAAAAATTCAAATAAGCCCATCACAAAGTGGGCAAAAGCCAGGGCCAGAAGCTTTTCAATAGAAGACACACAAATGGTCCATGAACATACGAAAAAATGCTCAACATCACTAATAATCAGGGAAATGCAAATAAAAACAACAATGAGATATCACCTTATGCCTGTCAGGATGGATTTTATTAAAAAGTTCAAAAATAATAGATGCTAGTGTGGATATAGAGAGAAAGTTATGCTTATATACTATTGGTCAGACTGCATATTAGTATAGCCTCTCTGGAAAACAGTTATGGAGATTCATTCCTCGAAGAACTAAAAGTACACCTACCTTTTGATCTAGCAGTTCTACTACTGGATATTTACCCAAAGGAAAATAAGTCATTTTATCAAAAAGACACTTGCACATGAATGTTTATTGCTGTACAGTTCACAATTTCCAAGATGTGGCACCAACCCAGGTGCCCATCAATTCATGAATGGATTAACAAAATGTGATATATATATATATATATATATATATATATATACCTGGAGCACTACCCAGCCACCAAAGACTATGACTTAATGTCTTTGGCAACAATATGTGTGGAACTAGAGACCATTATAATAAGTGAAATAGCTAAGGAATGAGAAAACAAACACCACGTGTACTATTAAACTGGAACTAACTGAAGAGTACGCATGTGCACAGAAGGAAGTAAAACTTAATGGAAATCAAACAGGGGGAAGGAGGAGGAGGGGATGGGTGAAAATCTACCTTATGGGCAACAATGAACTATCTGGGTGATGTGCACAGTTATAAAAGTGATCCATGTAACCAGAAATGTTTGTGCCCCCGTAATGCTTTCAAATTAAAAGAAAAGAGGACTTCGTGTTGTATGGGATGTGAGTTGTTTTTATGGTTGGAAAAAGGTAGATTTTCCCCCAGTTTCTTGCGTGGGTAAGGAAGGAAAGAGTAGTTAACAGGAATGAGTGGGGAAAGGAGGTATTCCAAGCCCAGGCATGAGGTCAGGGGGAGCACAGACTTAAGAGCAACATTTGGGTATCATTGAGTATCCTTGACCCTGGCTTGAATGCAAGTTATTCAAGAGCAGGGATGCACCATTGTGAGGGGATGCAAGCAGGGGGTACTGATCTGGGACCTGATACAATGGTATGATGACCATAGTCTTTCATCAGAAACAGGGAGGCGTGGTCTGATGAGAGACCCCATCCAAGGAGGAATAGAAAAGAAACAGGCAGTTAAGGCCAGGATTGTGATTTTAATAATCATGATGATAAAATAACCAGAAAGGAATTATATGAAAAATAGGGTTTCTAGTGAAGTGTAGATTGTAGGAAGAGAAAACTATTGCTTTATATCCACCAAGCAGCATCTGCAGGAAATGTTCAAGGTCTTTGGATTGTGTTAGCTGCTTATTATATTGCTTTATCAGACTTCAGAAGGCCCTGGTTGCACACTAACCTATAAATAGACAAAAGCCAAATTCAGTGATTGGTGTGGTGCAAAGAAGATTTTTCTTTTTCATGTGTTGTTTTGAAGAGGGTGGTAAGGAACTCAGATGATTATCACATGCAGCCTGCAGTAGAAAAGGGCACCCACCTGAAGCAGGTGGGCGCATTTGAGCACTTTCCTTCCCTATTCCTATTCCTTTTCTTTTCCTGACCCTAACGCTAAACATCTTTTTAAAAAGTACTTACACATTCTAAAATAAAAGCAGCCGGGGGTGCAGGCAAGTTTGCCTTGAATGTCCTTTGTCAAAGCTGCAGGAGTTAAGTGAGCCAAGGCCTCGTGGAAAGGGCTCTTGCTTGCTCAAGTGTCTGAGGATTTTGCTCTGCACGATTTCTTTGAAAATCTCCTTGACATAACCATGATGTGTCTTCTTTCTCTTGCCTGACTGCACTTGCACCTGATTCTTATTTTGTCACTCGCCAGAGGTAGGAGCTAGAAGATACATCTTCCTAATTTTAGCTGTTTAGATTAGTATCACCATAAATGGACTCATATGGATTGCATAAAAGACAGAACTCCACTGACTTTAGCAAGGCCAAAAACTTGAGTGGGCCAAGTCTATCACAATTCCTTATGAAACTCCCCCTGATAACAAAGCTATCAAGCAGCTTAGGAAATGAGCCTCAATTGTGTAGTTGGCAAATAGGCAAAGGCCGGCGGACCTTTTGTAAACATGCATCTGGTGATAGCTGGCACAGTAGTTCTCAATGTTTGAGTAACTATTTCCAGAAACCTTTTTAGACTTAACAGTCTTACAAGTTGTCTGGTTCCTATACTACAGAAAATCATGCAATAAAGATTTAACAGATTTTTTGGAAGACGACTACTAGCTGGGGCTTTCAGTGGTGTACTAGAGCTGTTCTGTATTGGCTGTCGAGAGCCATTTGTTAAATTTTTGAGAATAGCTTGAAATTGGTGATGGTAGGAGTATATACACCATGAAAATTAGCAAATTCTGCAAATCAGAGCTTTTGTGTTTTCTTTCAAAAAGCTGGTTGTTAAGCATTTATCAGCACACCGCTGGCTTGACTTCATTCATGGATACTGCTAAATGAATTGAAAAGTTACAGAAAAAAATACAGATGAATCTCATAGACATTATTCTGAGTGACAGAGATCAGACATAAAATAATTACAGACTGTATGGTTCTAGTTATGTGCAGTTCTAGAGGTGGCAAACTGATCTATAGTGAAAAGAATCAGGATGGGGTGACTTACTTCTGGAAGGAGGAATTGACTGTGAAGAGACATGAAGAATTTTCTGGGGAAATGAAAATAATTTATATCTTAATGTGGGCATGGGTTACACAGGTACATACATTTGTCATCAACTCATTGAATTGTACGTTTATGATCTGTGCAGTTTATCATATGCAAATTTTGCCTCAAAAGAAAAAAAAGGCAAACAAATATTGAACCTTAGGGTTTTTGTGTGTGATTGTAAAAGTAATTTTGAAATTATTTGTGCATGCTAGGCTTGTGCAAATAAGTAAATATATTAAGGATAACACGAACTAGTTTTCTCACTGTTGGACAAAAAAAAATGTCCCCAGGTAGGGATCCCAGGTAGAATGCAGACTGTGACAAAATAATTTAGCTCTATTACAAATGTATAAAAAAACAGCTTCATTGAAGAGGTTGAGGGCTGGTGACACAAGTAACTTAGGAAATAACTGGATTTCATAAGATACATGGAAAAGGCACTGCAGATAAGCTCTGCACCCATGGGGCTCAGGTCAACAATTTGGATCCTGGTACACAGGTATACTGGAACCGAGAAATTTAGTGACTAGATGGCAGATGGGGTAGAAGCCAGGTTCCTCCCAGAAATCTACAGGTAAGCAAGAAAAGGAGACTAGAACGATCCATGGGGTAATGGATTAGAGCTGGAGACATCAGTGAGAGTTCATGGTTAGCATAATATAGACACAGTTACATACAGAAATGTTTATAGCCATGTGTATATACCCAGGTTAGTATGCATTAAATTTCTTTGCTCTGTTAGCTGAGGGGGGCAGAAACAATGGCACTTCAGTAGGCAAAGCACACCTAATGCCAAGGTCTCAGTTTCTAATACAGTTCTCCAACAAAAGAAAATGGAGCAAATGGGTCATTCTAAGACTGGGGCAGGAAATCTGGAAGATGAGCCCAGAGCACTCTTACAATGTCGATAAATAAGGAAAGACTGAAAAGCCCATTGGTGGGAGGATGTCAAAGGGACACGGAGACCAACTGAAAGAGCTCCCGATAGCCAAAGCTGCAAAGATTCGGGCAAGAAAATTAAGTAATACTGGTTAGAAACAAAAGTATAAAACACATGTCCATGAGTCTATGCTGATATAAATAAGTAATTGAAGAAATAAGTTAATTGGAGAAGAAGGGACAAATCTCTTGTTCAGATGGATCCCAAAATAATTCATGTAGGCTCTGTCCTCAAGGAGGTAGAGCAAAACTCCCCTCTCCTTAAGTTTGGGGAGTTTTCCAAAGAGTATAAAAGGAAAAATGGGAGGAAAGAGTAACTTTATAGTGGAGAAACTTAACAAGCATGACCTCAGCCAGGTAATCAAGGTCAAACTCCACAGTGATGGACGCAATAGTGTGTGCCCTTGATATGCTATGATCAGAAGGGTATTTTGCCTCTGTGGCCTTCCTCACTAAAACACATACCCCCAGTCTAATCATGAGAAAAACATAGGCAAATTCCAAGTGAGAGACATTCCACAAAATACATGACAAGTACTCCTCCAAACCCTCAAAGTCATGAAAGGCAGGGAGAGTCTGAGAAACTGTCACAGCCATGGGGACCCAAAGCAGGGATGAAGACTCAATGTAATGTGGGTCCCTGGCTGAGATCCTGGAGCAGTAAAAGAACACGCGGATAAAGTTTGGACTCTGGTTAATAGTAATTCATCAACATTGGTTCATGAATTGTGACCACACAAATGCACCACCATAATGCAATATGTTAACAATAGGGGATACCAAGTGCGCTGTACAGAGAAACTCTCTGTACTACCTGCAACTCAATAGCTACAATTTTTGTACAAATCTAAAATATTTGTAACAAATGAAATCTATCAAAAAACAAAAGCCCTCAGGTAGAGATTGCTGGCAGTGTAGAGGGAACTGCAGCTCGGGGGGCAGGCATCTGTACCACCTGATGATATCTGCAGATGGGAATGATTGAACAGTCCCAGGTCTCTTTTTAGGGGATTTCCAAAGTTCCCCTCTATAGCTAAGATGTTCACTTAGAGAATTTGCCCTGTACAGCTCAAATCTGCCAGAAGAGAGTGAGCTCTGAGTAGAGTACATAGTGGCCACAGGAGAGCTCAGAGTCCCGCTGGACCACCAACATGGTTAGAGACAGAGACTGGGGCACTTGCTTGTGTGATCTCTGCTAACTCAGTAGGCGGGGCAAACTGCTGCACAGTGTATGGGCTGGTCCTTGTTCCTAGGAAACATAACAGTGCTGCTCCCTCTCTGAACTATTTTCTTGGGGTTCATGAGAATCCAGTTTGAATGAGCCAAGAGATTCTGCTTTGTGGGTTTCATTGTAATCTCCCCACCGGAAAAGATCTGACAGTTTCAGCTGAGAAAGTCCCCAAACTATAGAACTGAGGAAAGCCTTTCCGCTCTGCAGACACACACCAGGCTGCTGTGTGTGAAATGTGAACGTCTAAACAAGAACTGATGGTGCCAATGTCTTCGTTTGTGAGGGAATCATGAATGAACAAGGGTATGTTTGAACTCCACGGGTGGCCAGGAGCGTAGGCTTCTCTGCTTATGACTGTTTGCTGTGTTTTGGTCAAGACTGACTGAATGGTTCTCTACCCATGATTCCCAGGAAGCAAGCTCAACCTGGTCAGCGTACCTCAAAGTGGCCATGTTAACTACAAGGTATATTCTATGTCCCATGGTACTGTCTATATGTGGTCACTAACTAATACATTTGAGACAGGCATAGGTACTTTCAGTTTCCCTTTTGAATTTCAAAATTGGGAGGCTGTTGCTTCACAGCTGGCAAGTGAGGTGTTAGGTGGTAATTAATATACTCCTTTTCTACATTAGTTTTGGGAAAAATACTGTTGAGTTATGTGCTATCCCCATATCAGATCAGCATAAAATTAGAGTGATTAAGATGGAAACAAAGCATTAACAAAAAACATTAGTACCTTCCGTTTTGCCTGGCAGGGAGTTTCCTGGCCAACAGAGCTAGAAAAAAAAATAGGCCTTGAAAAGAAAATTCTCTCTGACATTTTGTCAAGTTCATCATGGTAAGCAGATCTCACCAATAAAACTTCATTCCTAACTGACCTTGCTGTGGATTTTGAATATACCCAAGTACAGAGTTGATAAGGGATGCCAGCTCTGTACCTATTGATCTAAGGGTGGGATTTACTGCTGCCTGGAAAGTTCTATCCAATTTCAGCTTCTGTAGAGTGCCCAGCAGAGGGAATGATAAATACCACTGTGCCATTGGAGGTGTCACTTTAGAGAGTAGCATGAATGATGATCAAAGACAAACACAAATTCCAGAAAAACTTGGATTGGCTTTCCTGTCGACTCTACTGAAATGGGAGTTGGGAAACTATTGATAGAAAGCACAGAGTGTCCCTGGTGCAATGTTACATAACAATGACTCTGCTGAGCAGAGGTACCTTTCACTGTCCCTGGATAAACAGGAATAAGTTCTCCAGTGGAGCCTGCTTTTAGAAAAGATTCTCCTATTTTCCTTCCAAGGGAATCTAAAGCACAGAGAATGGAATTTGAAAAGTGTTGGAGAAAGTTTAGGATACCCTTATAGACTGCAAGATGGATTGGGAAATTCTCTGAGTATGCCCCTTGCTACTTGAAAGAGATGACTTTACTCGGGTTTTGGAAAAGTGGCTTGGGCTATTTTGTCCCATCTAATGGGTGACTTGATTACTTGTTTTCCCTATTGCCTGGTGCAGTTAGCAATACTAAATTATCTTCAGGACAGCTAATGGGAAAAATAGAGCTTACAAAAGTGCCTGGAATATGGTAAGCACTCAATAAATGGTGGCTATTATAGCAGACACTGCCGATAGCCCGCCCCATGTTCCTTGTTCTACCTCTGATTTTGCCTACAGCTGCCTCTGAGTTTCTGTGCACATCAACAGGTTTCTATTTTGAGTGCTGGGCTTCCCTGATGTCTCTGTCTAACGGCCCCTCAGGTACCTGTAGAGCTAGTATAATTTTTTGCAGAAATGCTGGGGGGTGTTAAGGGCCCTAGGAACAAAGCTCAACCAATGAGAAATGGAAGGCAATGGATATGGGCATATGAGATATATTCTAAGTTTCCTCAAAAATGCTCTTCAGGACTGAATTCTAGTTGCCCACCGTGCAAGTTCATTCATTACAGTACCATTTTTTGGCATTTTCTTTCTTTTGTTTTTGTTTAAAGACAGGCAGGAGTGCAATGGCCAATCATAGCTCATTGCAGGCTCAAACTCCTGGACTCAAATGATCCTCCTGTCCCAGCCTCAGCCTCCAGAGTAGTTGGGACTACAAGCACACACCACCATGCCTAGATAATTTTTTATTTTATTTTTTTTTTGTAGAGACAGGTGTCTCTTTGTGTTGCCCAAGCTAGTCTTAAACTCTTGGCCCCAATTGATCTTCCACCTTGGCCTCCCAAAGTGCTGGGATTACAGGTACAAGCCACCAGGTCAGGCCCTTTTCTCTTTTTTATATCTTACTTTCTTCCCTCTCACTTGTGCTTCCTGGGATCATCTCCCACCCACACCACCTGAATCCAAGTCCTTTTTCAGGGTCTATTTTTTTGGTAATCAGAACTAAGAAAAGTATTGTTGGCATGACCGCTGCCAACTAAGGGAGCTGGGAAGGTTGTAGCATAAAAATGCATTGCAGCATTATGTAGTAGAGCTATACAATGATTTATCATGTGAAGACAAAGAGATGAATGCTGATTTTGACTCAGAAATAGGTTTGTGGGATAGTAGCTGTGCCTGGAAACCAGAGAAAAATGTTCGCGTTTAGTAAAATGTAGAAATGAGACTACCCTTACCAATTGATGAAGGGGTACAAAGCAAGAACTAGAGTAAAGGCCTCTAGAACTATGTGAAGGAGCAGACTTAGCTCTAACAATGAGCCGATCAGCTTGCTTGATAATAATCACTGCTCCCTCTGTTTGCTTCTTTGCCCTGGAGTCACGCATAGTTGTCTGTATAAGAATATCACCTGTCTGGAACGCAGGGGTAATTTAGGGATATCTCTCAGGTTCTGTCTTCTAGTGACAGGACCACCCAGGCAGAAGAACTGACTCAAATGGTCTTGGACACTCCACCTAAGGTCCTGCATTCTAGTACCTGACCCACCCAGACAGGCCCATGCCCATGGACTGACAGCTCCGTGCTGAAACCAGCCAATTAGCACAGCCTGGTTGTCTAATCTTTTGCCTACCAAACTGTCTTTAAAAAAACCTGTTCCATGATTGCATTCACGTACACAGCTATGATTTAATAATGAAAAAAGAACAAAAACCTGTTCTCCCAGTTCTTGGGGAGGTGCATTTGAGAGAATTCTCCCATCTCCTCGCTTAGTGCTTTGTGGAATAATCCCTTTCTCTGCTGGGAACCCTGCTGTCCCTGGACATCGGCTGTCTCTTGGACTATGGGCAGATGAACCGGCTGGGCGGCAACAGGAAGAGGTAGTGACTTCACGATAACATGTACACCAACTCCTGCGCTCACGGGTCATAAACTTTGTCATGCTCCAACACGGGCACCAAGCCATGTACAGTACACATGCGCCATGACCTGCACGACTGTATTTACTGCTTGAAAAAAAATAAGCAAAAATAGCTGTTCAAAGCTTTTAGTTCAGTATAAATTCATTCCTCTAAAGGAAAATGCCATCCTAAACATTTTTTACTTGCAAAACAATCTTCAAGCTATAGAGCAATTTATTTCACATGACATTTACAGAAAATCAACAGAAGTAGCTTTTATAACGTGTGAATCCACAAATCACGTTTCCTTGCTATGGTTATGCACTGAAATCTCTTGATGTCTCTTCTGGCGCTGCCCCTGGGAGAGGGCCTTTAGAGATGATTGTTTCTGTTCACATAAGTATCCTTTTCTCAATGGAAAATTTATATTATTCCCTACTGGGGCACCACTGTTTCCTCCATTCCCAGGCCCACAAAGACAGTAATTGACAAGGATTGCTACCTTCTGCCTTAATGCTTTCATAGTCCCCAACATTTTATATGGTGCTTTACTGGAAACAAACAAATAGAAATTCAAATATGAAATAAAAGGGAAAACTGAAGAAGTGGAGTCAGCATTAACAGAATGTACTTTAACTGATCTAAAAATCATTAAAACATGGAAATGTGGGTGAGCTCAATGAGTATATTATAATTATAGCGGAATTCAGTGAAATTCAGTGTCAGCATTAGCACCCAGCCTTAACACATTTCTATTCCAAATGACCTTTTCCCCCTTCCCACTCACTCCGTCGATGCTAGGCTGGTGGGTTTCATAATGTCAGCTGAGCTCAGGGGGGTAGCGTGGGTTCTCACTCAGGGATGCTTAATCACAGCATCGAGTCTCCAGCCTGGGCTATTGCTATTTACCATTTAATGCTGGTCAACAGAAGACAGATGGCAAGTAATCACTTTCTAATAGCTTGTTCAGAACTAATCAGTATATTTAAAATTTTCATTTATTAAACATTTTTGTTCTAATTGAGCCTAGATCTTTGATCTGAAAAACATACAGGTTTTGAGCAAGAAGGCAATGATTGTCAAAAGGAGGATAAACACCAGATGTACACCCTAATAACTGGGAGCTGAATGATGGGCACACACAGGCACAAAGAGATGTGAAGGGCGTTGGAAGATAAGAAGGGGAGAGGGTGGAGGGGCTGAGGGGTAAAAATGTACCTTTTGGATACAATGAACGCTGCTCTGATGATGGACACACTGAGAGCCCTGACCTTAGCAATAGCCATGTAACAAAAGCATTTGTCCTCCTTGATATTTTGCAATGAAAAGGAGGATACATTAAAATATGATACTGGGGCAAGCTTTCAAATGATTAAGGTAGTGTTGGGAGGGCAGAGGCTGTGCGGTCAATGAATGTAGGTGAACACAGGGTTTAGGTGTGACCGTGTAGTTTGTCTGCAGTAAGCAAGGCATCTGGATGATGATCAATAAGAAAGGAACCCCAAGGCCAAGTTTTTATTGAATGTCTTCTAGCCCAAAGAAGGCAAGAGTCTTGCCTGATCCTCTCCTGTCAGCTAACCTTGATGGTTTTAGCAGCCTTTAACAAACAAAGCCAACTTGTACAAGTGAATGGGGACAGCTTCAAGTTGCTTTAGAAGACTTTGACTGTAAGAATTATGCAGAAACTTTCAAACTTGAGTTACAGGAAGAAAAAAATCTTTCTGTATAATCACAATGGCCCTCTTAGGAGGATGGGTCTCATTAAATCAGGGCTTAAAACAAAATCGTGATAAAATTCACATATTCACTACTTTAAATCAAGGGCTCTTACTCTTTTCTTGTGCTGTTAACCTCACTGGCAGTCTGGTAAAATGAAAGACCTCTTCTCAGAACTATCCTTCTAAACGCATAATATAAAATATATAGAATCTCAAAGGAAGGCAATTATTTTGAAGTTTTGTTACCAAAAATTTTAAGAATCAAATATGCAAAACAGTGATATATGGGCTTCTTCATTAATCCATTAATAGTAAGACCTATCAGGCAAGACTAATAACTAGTGTAATTTTAAGGTAGCGATGAACAAAGATGATATTTTGATTTAGGGGCAACACCTGCAATACATGTATGAGGTGAAAATATCTGTGACTTCTCTTGGTGACAAGGGTTTCGGGTCTTGCTAATGCTGCTATGGGTTGTTGAGTTGATTCACAATAGAGACAAATACTAAACTTTAGGTAGAGGTTAGTAAAAATAAGTAACATCTTTCTATCTAAGTTTATGGACCCCCAAATTCTTAACTTCAGATCAAGAATCTTGCATGAAATGCTAGCCTTTTTTTCCTTAGTTACTTAAGTTTGGAATTAGATAATGGAGGGACCCAGCTTGGAAGGGTCAAGGTGAGGCCAGTGCAATCATGGTGGCAAAGTGGTGGCCGGGCACTTTAAAGGCAGAGATGGCATCTTTAACTCAGAAAGTTGTTTTCATCATGTGATGTGAACTATTTCTCTGTTTCCCCTTGAACACTTCAGTAAAGCCCAATAAATTCTAGAATGTATTATGGGAGGAGACTTTCTGTGGCCCTTGGGAAGGGTCTGATTTACACACTTGAGAGGCACTGATCCCCCAAGTAGAACCAGGAGTCCTTAAAACTGAGAGGGGACACTAAAAATGCGCCTTCAGGAGGAGTGAGTGGAAAATCTGGCCTGCTGAAACAGGAAGTCTGGAGGGCCCACAAGAATGTGAATATGAAGTAACCTAGGCAACCAATGACCAATAGGAAAGGACAATAGGGCCTGGAGGCTCAGAGAGGCCAATGAAAGACTTGTAGCCAATTTCAAATGGAGAGAGTGAGTATTTATATCCCTGCAGGCCTTTGCATCCTAGTTTCTCTCTCACCTTTTCTCCTTCATGAGGGGGACTCACTTCCAACTCTCTTCGGAAGTGCTCTAAACTTTCTCTTTGTTCTTCCTGAATAAAATCTCTTTGTTACCTTGAAACTTGTACAGGTTACTTTTGCTTTCTATTCACATTACCTGTGCTGCTCCAGTTTTATTTCCCACTGATTTGGCTTTCAGTTACCACCATGCCTCAGTTGAACTTTCTAGCTCAGCCAAGGAATCAAACCAGGGCAACTGGGTTTCAGGAACTTGGACCCCCTACCCCCAACAAAAACCTCAAGCCCCTGCCTAGGAAGTCACTGAAGTCGTTGGAAGGGTTTTAGACTTTTGATGCATAGAGATTTGGGGGCTTGAGTTGACTTAAGGAACAGAAGGCCTGGATGATACCCAATTACACTTGGTTTATATAGAATGGGCAGAACTATAGGAGGTGTGAGACAGATTCAGTGAGACCCAGTGCCTTCTCTCACTCTTGGGCTAATCTCTGAAGTCTGGAAGAATTATCTGTCTTGTAGTGGTGTTGAGTGGTAGAAACTAGAATTCTAACCCAGGAGCACCATCTTGCCTGCTCTGACCTTACACAAAAGTCACAGCCCAGCTCAGCACTTGGATTGCTCCAATCATTGGAGGAAGATGAGGCCCAGTGGAGAGAAAGAACACCCTAATACCATGTTTAAAAGAGGAAGGGCTTTATTACAGCTGGCAGAGAGTGGGCAGACAAGAGTCCAAAATGGGTGGGCTCTCCGTCTTCTTCTTTTTATCCCCAGTCAAAAAGTTCTGGCCCATGGGTACCTTTCTCACTGGTCAGTCTGAATCAAAGCTGGAGAAGTAGGCTTGGCTTTTACAGAACAGGGGCTTTTACAGAAGCAGAAGCAAACGTTAGTTTCCAGCTCCCAGGAAGTTAAGTTTCTACAAATTTCAAACAGCTGAGTCACCATGAGGAGGACCTTGCAGCTGTGTCCTTGGGCCCTCCTTGAGAAGACCTTACTTTTCCGGGTATCCTCTCTCACAACTACCATTTGCTTGCTGTTCTCTGTCATCATATCTCAGACATGCCTGGGTACGAGAAAGATGGTGACACCACAAGTATGGATTCAAGGGCTTGAGAGAGGTGGTGAGCTGTGGTGGTTCAGACATCACACTTTGGATCTGTTGTGAGTTTGAATCCTGACTCTGCTACTTATCTTGGGGAAGTCCCTTCACTTCTGTAAGCAACAATTTACTCCTGTGTAAAATGAGAAAAGCAATTATACCTGATTCATAGGGCTTTAGTTAGGATTAAATCAAATAATGTGTGTAAAGTCTTTAGCATGGTTTGTGGTGCATAGCAGATATTTACTAATGTAGGTCTTGTTGTTATTATATCAAGTTTCGCTGTATAAAAGAGGTTAGTCCTTTTTTTTTTTAATTTTAGAAAAAACTCAGAAAATCCTTACAGGAAAAACTTTCAATATTCACAATAATGCCTTCTCTCTACCCCACTCCCCATTCATATACGCCCCTACCAGTTTCACTTCCTCATCTCATTTCTCCTCCTTGCCTTCCTTTGGAATAACAAAGGTTAAGTTTTTTGGCAGAAGAATGAAGACTTTTAAGAAAGCATGCTCATCCTTTGCCCCTCACTGCCTATTACTGTTACTGAAAGCTCAGCACTTGCTCTTGAGTCTGAGGCTGTATCAGGGGAGAACAAGCAGTCTGCGAAGAAGGAAAGAGAAATGTATTAGTTTGCCAGCAAAGGAGGAAAAATGGCAGACTATTCATATTAAAATATCAATTTTCGGGCAGTGCCTGTGGCTCAGTCAGTAGGGTGCTGGCCTCATATGCCGAGGGTGGTGGGTTCAAACCCAGCCCCGGCCAAACTGCAAAAAAAAAAAAAAAAAAAAAATATATATATATATATATATATATATATATATCAATTTTCTTGGCAGATATGGTGGCTGATGCTTGTAATCCTGGGACTTTGGGAAGCTGAAGCAGGTGTATGCTTGAGTTCAGGAGTTTGAGATCAGCCTGAACAAGAGACCATTTCTACTAAAAATAGAAAGCTACTAGGTGTTGTAGCTGGTGCCTGTGGTCCCAGCTACTTGGGAGACTGAGGCAAGAAGATTGCTTGAGCCCAAGAGTTTGAGATTGCTGTGAGCTATGATGCCATGGCATTCTACTAAGGGTGACAAAGTGAGACTCTGGCTCAAAAACAAACAAAAAAGAAAACAAAGGGAAAAAGTACCAAATTTCCTAACCTCCCTCCCACCAATAAAGAGAAACAAAGAGCTTTTAAAAGGGAGGGCTTTCTATAGTTCCAACTACTCCACAGGCTGAGGCAAGAGAATCACCTAAGCCCAAGAGCTGGGAGTTGCTGTGAGCTGTGATGCCAAAGCACTCTACCAAGGGCAACAAAGTGAGACTCTGTCTCAAAAAAAAAAAAAACAAAGAAAAAGAAAGAAAGAAAGAAGGAAGGAAGGAAAGAGAGAGAGAGAGAGAGAGAGAGAGAGAAAGAAAGGGAAAAAAAGAAAAGAAAAGAAAAGAAAAGGGGGGACTTATTGTGATTCAACTACATTTAATGATTCTAATCCATCTCAGCCAAAGACAAAGCCAAGACCTCCACCCACCTGGGAGTCCCAGGGTCTACACCTTCACCTAATCCTCCCACAGCTTCCATTTCCTGTAGCACCAAGAGCAAGACCTTGCCCTGCCCCTCCAGAACATGGCCTGAGGCAGGGATGCAGGTGTCAGTTTCCAAACACAGCGGGGGGTGAGTTTTAAAGAGACAGAGAAGATTTTTGCCATTTTTTTCTCAGACCATTCCCTGTGTGATACCACTGTAAACACATGCAAGTGCACACACACACACGTTTTGCACATCCACACACACGTGCACACACATGCATTCCTCTCTCTTCCTGCAGCAAAAGAATCAAATCCAGGCCTCCTGCCTGGAACTGCAGAACATTAACATCAGGCTGGTCCATTAAATATCATTTGAAAGTCAATTTTATCCCAGAGTGGTAAGTAGTATGCGTGCTTATGTCTTCATCTACCTTAATTAGGAAAAGCAATTTGCAGCACATTTCTTAAAAAAAGGAGAGAGAGAGAGAAAAAGCTGATCAAATTTGAGCCCCTGATAGATTGAAACGCAGCCTATGTTGTGGTGGTACAAAGATGTGAAACCACTTCCCACATCTAAATTATGGCTTGGTCTAAAAACAGTCCAGCCTTATGACTCGTATGTTTTCTAAGTAACTTGCGCAATTGCCTATAATTATGGAAATAGGGGCTGTCGCCTGAAAGCTAGCCCCTCCTCATTTTGTTTCTCAAGCCTAGAATAGAAAACTCCATTTTGCGTCTATCACTGGAGATGTTTCCATTCCATCATATTTTCTCTGATTCTGTCCCATTAACAATCTCAAGACCATTTTCGCACATCTCCGTTTGCCAGAATGCTTGGAGAGCCTGAGAAGCTACCAGCTCTGTTGAACACAGGTATTTGCTTGTCTCATTTGTTTCTTTTAACTAGGCCAGACCAATTTTCACTCGCATGGATACCTCTGACTCCAGTCCTGATATGCCAGCGGCATGCTAATGGCAACTTAGCTGGGACACCAATGGCCTTGGAGTGTCTGGAGGGCTACAGGGACAAGTCCATGGGAAGGCTTTATGCTTGAGGATCTAGGGACCTCCTATGAAGGCACAGCCCCTCAGAGAGGAAGCAGCCTTGCACAAGGAGCGTGACCCAGGGGAGGTGTGATTATGAGCACATGCTCTGTGGTCTTCGGCACCCTTAACTGACCCTTGTGTAGGCTCTGAACTCATGGGTCCTGGTGGGAGATGAACTGTCATTTTCCCTCCCACCATCCCTCCAGCCTCCTATATTCCATTTGCCACACAGCAGCAAGATCACTATTTCCAAATCATAAATCAGATGGCTCCTCTGCTTAAAAACCTTCCATGGCTTTCCACTCCACTTAGCAATAAATAAAACTCCCCTTCTGAGAGTCTACAGGATGCGACCTAAGCAGATTCCTGCCTGTTTCTCCCACCTCATCTGGTGCTTTTCTCTCCTTTGCTGTGAGTTTTCCACTGCAGCCCCATTCACACCCTGCTGCCTGTGTGTTTGCTATTCTTTGTTCTGAGTACTCTTCCAGGAGGATATCTTCTTACTCCCCATATTGCAATTTAAATATCCCCTCCTTAAAGAGTTCTTTTGTAAGCCTCTGCAGAAAGTAACTGCCTGTCTCAGGCCTCCTAACTCACGCATCACCCCTAGTTTTACCCCTCGCCCTTATCACAGGCAGAGATGATGGTGTTTGGTTCTGAACTTATTGTTCATGTCTTCCCTCCTGAGGACAGGGTCTGCCTTCGTTTGCTTCCTTATCAGAAGCAGAGCCCCCCACGAGGGTTTGGGATAGGTTCCTTATGTTGGAAGATACAGCCTCTCGAAATAGGACAGAAATAACAGGGCTGGATATCGGGATCAGTGCTTACACAAATCTGGAAGGATGTAGGGAGTCATGGTCAAAGAGACGGAAACTGGATATTCAGAGAAACAGCTCTTGGGGATCATACTGTTGAGCAAAGCACTGCAATGGTTTGTTCTCAAGAGTTCTCTGGGCAATTGTGTCAGATCTGTCTTCTATAACTTCTTGAGAATATTGGCCTCTCCTAACTTCTGCCTTTCCAGTCATATTGGTTCCTCTCCTTGGCAAATTCTAACCCGTCCCCAGCAGGTAAAAGGTGGTGAAGCCTGTGTGAAATTGTTCACGGCAGCCATGCTGGGATCAGAAATGAGGCTGAATGGATACGGGGTGCCTGATGCTGTCTGTCTTTTCCTTTCCCTATCCCAGACCCTGAAATAGTGCCTGGTGCACCAGAGATGCTCAATAAGTGCATGCTGAGTGACTGATTCACTAAAGGGCTGTTAAGTAAAGACGAACAGAGATGTGTCATTCAATTTAGGAACTCAGCAGCATATAAGCAACCTTACTACAGGACCCCTCTAATAAAGGATACCTCAAAAGTCTGAGAGGCATAGTTCCAGACAGCTGGACTCTGCCAGCACCTCGAGGTTCCAGGCTTTAATAGTGATGCTCAGTGGAAAGTAATAGAACAAATATGGTTCCCAGTGAGGGGTGGTGGACAGACACAGAGATACCAGAGGAAATTTGTTCGTGAGCACGTTTGAGAGACCCCTGGGGCCTCCCAAAGCTGCTAGAGATAGGAGCAAGGGCAAGTGAAATGTTTGCCATTATTTGGGATATAAGTCCACCAGGACCACTGGCTTGGCCAGGGAAAACCCAAGGAATAACAACATCTGTGAGAAACAATGTCCTATGAACATAACACTCAAAGATGGGGCACATTGCTTCAAAGTTCAGAAACTCCCAGAATAGGTTGGCTACCCATGGGATTCCATTAACCAGTCAGAAATTGTACTGGCTAGGAGGAGGGAGGCAGGTAGGAGTTTCTCTTAACAGTGTTGTTCCTGTATTTGTTGATAATGGGGCCATGGAAGACAGCATGAGTCCGGAGGCCTAGGGCCTGAAAGAAATCAAGTGGTGGAAAGATGAATTAGAATTTAAATCAAACAAGCAAACCAAAGCACGAGTGGTGCGCAGGGCAGAGCATTAAAACTCCCTACACCTCTGTGCAGTAAGTATGAGCCTGCTGAGGTCTGGGGATTAGTTGATGAGATAGATGAGTGCTGTTCCATGAATTCCGTAATGGAAATAGATGCTGTCCCAGAAGTTATTCAGATAAAATGTTGATAAACATCTGTGTAGTGCACAGGTAGTTTAATTCTCAGCTTTTATTTCAGTCCTCTTGGGTATGAAGATTGCTTTGCATAACTTTGAATATGCTATTCCTATGTTCATTCATTCTACAGATAGCTATTGGCACTTTTGCTATGTGCCAAGCACTGAGCTAAGCACGTGGCAGTGAACAAAACAGAGCTTCTATGATTAAATACGTATTGATTCAAAAGAAATGAAAGCATCCGTCCACCCAAAGACCCGCATAGATATGTTCACAGCAGAGCTACCCATAACAGACAAAAACTACTCAAATTCCACCAACTAGAGAAGGGATAACTAGCTATGGTACCTAAGGACAGAATACTACTAGGCAATAAAAAGGAACAAATTATTAATAAACACAATCACATGGACCAATCTCATGAAGTATTGTGCAAAGTGAAAAAAAGCCAGATACATAGACTACCTATTGTTCAATTTCATTTATAGGACATTATCTTGGAATAGGTGATATTATAGGGATAGAAAGGGACGGTGCCTGTGGCTCAGCGAGTAGGGTGCTGGCCCCATATACCAAGGGTGGCGGGTTCGAACACGGCCCTGGCCAAACTGCAACAAAAAATAGCCGGGCGTTGTGGCGGGTTCCTGTAGTCCCAGTCACTCGGAAGGCTGAGGCAAGAGAATCGCCTAAGCCCAAGAGCTGGAGGTTGCTGTGAGCTGTGACACCATGGCACTCTACTGAGGGCGACAAAGTGAAACACTGCCTCTAAAAAAAAAAAAGAAAAGAAAAGAAAGAAAGAAAGAAAGAAAGCAGATCAGTGGTTACTAGTGGCAATAGAGATGGACTACAAAGGAGTACAAAGTAACTTTGGGGTGCTGGAAATGTTTTATATATTTTGGGGGTGACGGTGGCTCTATGACTGAGTACACTTATCAAATTCTTTGAACTCTACACTTAAAAAGGCTGAGGATCACCCTATGTAAATTTTACCATAATAAACCTGACTTTAAAAACCCCTAACAGCCTGTATTCTATTTAGCAGGGGAACAGATACAGATGACTTCATATGTAAGATGAAGCATACTCACTTCTGCTCCATCAACCCACCTCTGATGTCGCCTGCCACTCCAGGTGCTCCACAGACTCATGCTTGTCTCATGTTCACAGCCTTTTCTCAAGCAAGCACTCTGCACTTCTTTATTTTCTGCTCTGGGTCTGATCAGCCTGCAAGCATGCACAATTTGGATGTGTGCCAGTTTTAACTACCAAGGGCCAAACTCAAGTCTTCTTGGTGGAAAATTCTAGGAGGTATTCTATATAATTTTCATCAAGTCTCTATGGAACTGAGCCCCCATGGCCCAAGTGGCAACTTTGTGAAAGTACCCTCACATTGGCTTTCTCTCCTTTGCTGTCCCACTCTCCACATTTCTTCAGTCTTGTTTCATTAGGTCATCTCCTCAAATAAACTCTCTGCACTGGACCTCTTGTCTCCAGCTCTGTTTTCAGGAGACCCAAACCAAGGCATAATATAATCTCAGATAATAGGAAAAAAAATTAAGTAAGTGGAGTGGATAGAGAGATAAGAGTGCTGCTAGAGATAAGGTCAGGAACGATTTCTATTAAGGGCAGACTTCTTTTTTTTTTTCTTTCATCCAGCAATTTATTTTATTGTATTATTATTATTCTTTATTATTGTTGGGGATTCATTGAGGGTACAAGAAACCATGTTACACTGGTTGCATATGTTGGGTAAAGTCCCTCTTACAATCGTGTTTTGCCCCCAAAAGGTGTGGCACACACCAAGACCCCACCACCCTCACTCCTTCCCTCTCTCTGCTCTTCCTTTCCCCACCCCTCCCACATTCTTTCTCTCTCTGCTCTCCCCTTCCCTCACCCCCACCATGTCATTAATTGTCATTAATTGTCCTCATATCAAACTTGAGTACATGAGATTCATGCTTCTCCATTCTTGTGATGCTTTACTAAGAATAATATGTTCCACGTCCATCCAGGTTAATACAAAGGCTGTAAAGTCTCCATTTTCTTAATGGCTGAATAGTATTCCATAGTGTACATATACCACAGCTTGTTAATCCATTCCTGGGTTGGTGGGCATTTAGGCTGTTTCCACATTTTGGCGATTGTAAATTGAGCTGCAATAAACAGTCTAGTGCAAGTATCCTTATGATACAAGGATTTTTTCCCTTCTGGGTAGATGCCTAGTAATGGGATTGCAGGATCAAATGGGAGGTCTAGCTTGAGTTCTTTGAGA
>CAUYON010021582.1:0-12445 GCA_963573935.1 Arctocebus calabarensis | reverse complement strand
TGGCTGTACTTGGAAGTTTCACGAACTTCAGGTTGCAATGAGTGCTTCCAAATGCTCCTGTGAAAGAGGTAAAGTCTCCATCTTTCTTTAAGGCTGCATAGTATTCCATAGTATACATGTACCACAATTTATTAATCCATTCATGGGTCGATGGGCACTTGGGCTTCTTCCATGACTTAGCAATTATGAATTGGGCTGCAATGAACATTCTGGTACAGATGTCTTTGGTATAATGTGACTTTTGGTCTTCAGGGTATATAACTAGTAAAGGAATTATAGGATTGAATGGCAGGTCTATTTTTAGATCTCTAAGTACTCTCCAAACATCCTTCCAAAAGGAATGTGTTAGTGTGCATTCCAAAAGTGTAGAAGAAGTATCTCAAGAATAGAAGAAAAAGTATCCCATGTACTCAGTTTATAGTTTTCATATGAAGGGTATAACCTAATTATAGCACAAGAATATGGGGAAAGGGGCAAGGGAGGGGGGAGGTTGGGTGGAGGGAGGGTAATTGGTGGGGCCACACCTACAGTGCATCTTAGAAGGGTACAGGTGAAACTTACTAAATGCAGAATACAAATGTCTTCATACAATAACTAAGAAAATGCCATGAAGGCTATGTTAAATAGTTTGATGAAAATGTTTCAGATTGTATATGAAACCAACACATTGTACCCCTTGATTGCACTAATGTACTCAGTTACGATTCAATTAAAAAGAAAAAAAGAAAAAGAAACACACAAACAAACAAACATACAGAACAAAAAAACCAAATGCTCCTGTGGTCACTGAGTTCCTGCAGTTTCCAGGTTTCGGGGCTCCGGAGGTTGGCTGCCCTGCTGAAGGCTTCTTCCCAGCCTCTCTGTCACCGGCTCTCTGAGCCCCGAGGCTGCAGGGGACACACAACCTCTCACCCAGCACACCTCTAGCCGCCCTTCCCACCCCTGGCTAACAAGAGGGTGGGGGCAGCAGGTACCTCAGGGAGCCCCCCCCCAGACCTTTGCCCTTTACCACTGGTGGCTCTGCAAACAAGTTCAACTTGGCCCTATTGTAAAAATGTAAAAAAAAAAAAAAAAAAAAAAAAACACAAGCCTGAAGCCCATACATGCAATCTCTCATTTCCTCCTTACAGCATTCCTGCAGAGCTGATGTTCCCAAAAGCAACTTCAGAACTCAGAGTGTCATGGTATTTATACCCAAATACATAAACGGCCTGATTAGAGCAAGGCTGCTTTAGAAACACCGCGAGGTCCACTGTCACTCCTGAAAGTAGGAGGTGGCAGTCCTTCTCCCCACTCCCCCATTTATTAACCTATCATCTGTCATTTCTTTTCAAAGATGTAGTTTACAGAAGAATATTATCAGAACTAGATATGAATTATGAAGAATGCCCAATGAATTGAATTTCCCCCTTTCCTCAGTTACTTGTTGTAATTAACAACATCAACAACTATAATAGTACCAGTTACCTTTTTAAAGGCTGGTGATGAGCCAGAGACTATTCTATGGGGGGGCACTATGTATAGCAAAGTTACTGACAAGGAAACTGAACTGGGAGGTGCATGGGGGGCAGTGGTAACCCAGGTGATGTTCACATCCAGCTGTTCTTCACTGGGCACGCTGGCCAGGGCCAAACACAAAAAGACGCCTCTGGGAAAAGGTCTGTGAGTCGGTGCGGGCACCGGGCAACCTGCCAAGGAGAGCTGTGCCTGAGGCACACAGGATCGGCCGGAGGGCCATTCCCGGTGTCCCCAGGATGAGGGGCAATCACCATGGGCGATTTCTTTTGTTCCTGGTGAGCTCCAAGGCTGAATTTTTCCTTAAATAGTTTTTTCTCCAGCTGTACTAAGTTTAGAGGAAGATTCTGCGAGTTTGAGTCTCCACTTACAAGGTCAAGTTTGAAGTGAAGGCACAGACATATTTTACAGTGAAAAATCATAATCGGACCCAATCAAATGACTTGCTAAACAACATATCCTTTTCAGATTGCACCATGCCCAGCTGCTCTTTTTAGAAGACAGGTATTTATTTGTGGGTCTCCTGGGCACTGGAGGGAGCCTGGGGGACAGCGGTGGCAGCAGCAGGGCTCGGCCTCACACACCTGCGTGAAACCGGAGCAGTGACTGCTGCGTGGTGAGATGGGAGAGGACTGTGTGCTCTCCTCGGACAGGTGGCTCTGAGGAAAAGGCACAGCCGCCCACTTGTCAGTGTAGGAACCCAGGTGGTCCTAGCCAAGAAGCCTAGATGACTTAGACCTGTAGGGTACGGAGAAAGGAGAAATAGCCAAGAACCCAGAACTTGGCCATGAAGACCTCGCATACGTGGGTCTTTTCAGCTGATGGGGGGTCCTACCGCAGTTCTCCAGCAGGGTACACTGAGTCCCCATGTCACAGGGGCAGCAGGATATGCCGCTCGGCACCGTGGAAGAAGACGGCTCAACAACCCTGACTGCAGGGGCCAGGGGCTCCGAGCTGCAGGCATCTGTGACTGTGGGCACGGCTGCACCACCTGTCAGCTAGAGGCCGGGCCTTCCTGCTCCTGGCAAAGGGTAACTTCCTCTGTGCCTGAGCCCGAGGTCTGGCCTTTGAAGGTGATGGAGACGTGCACCTCACGGCCTGGCCCTGACTGTCGTGGTTCACCATGTGGGATGAACACCTGCTCTGGAAACACCACTCGCCACCTCAGGATGAGCTATAGGAACCAGGATGATTCAGTGTGCCGCCAGCAGGCTGGACTCAGGGACTAGGCACAGGGTCCCCACTTCATCAAGGGGGCAGAGTGATGGGGAGCTCTCGGTGCTGAGTGAGGACACTCTCTGGCCTATCTCAAGCTGCCCGTCCTCCTGGGGGTGTGGGGTGTCTGCTGGTTCTCGGGATCACTAATGTGGGATCCTGGGATGCCACTGCTCAGAGTCCTGATGCAGCTTTTCTATGTGGGGGCCACAGTGGAGCCTCGACCCTGAGAACAGATGTGGGTTCTAGGCTGTTGGTGCCCTGACGGGCCTCGTCTCACTGACTGTGGCCACCTGATGGGCTGGATGTCTGTGGTGGACCTGCTCCATCCTACCATAGCCCTGCTGTCTGTCCCAAGCCCAGTCCTGCCTTCTCCAGCCCCCACTGCCCACATGCTGCCCAGGCTCTCAACGTGGTTTACTTCCGATGTGAGCACAAAGCTTGCCCCTGGAAGGCACAATCTCCATCAAAAGAGGCACTTTTCTCTATGTCCATGGAACACACGCACCCCTCTGTACATGCTCTAAGTGTGTCAGGGGACAATACATGACAATATCCCCTAGAAGTGCCATGGGCGAGCTCAGCAGAGAACATGAAGAGTCGTCTCATGGAAGATGCATTTAAAGCGGTTTCTGTGCTGCAGAATTTGTAGGATCTTTTATTATCTCACTGGTCCTAAGAGGGAAGCTATGATACCCTCCCCAATTCATGTGCAAATAGATCTTCTTCTGGCAGTATAGTACAGTAATTAGCTGGGTAGCCGCAACTATATCCCAAAATGGGAAAACAGGCAACCAGGGTGATCCTGTCTTCTCTGAAGGGGTGAGCGAGGCGGCCCCCCCCAGAGGAGCAGGTCTGGGGCAGGCCACTTTCAGCTTGCTCAGGGGCTCAGTTTCACCTTGAATGTTTAAACTGGTTGCCAACATTTAAAATTCACATAAAAATCTAATCTGTGTTTCCTTCGTCTCTTCCAACTCTGCCCTGCACGGGAGCTGGAATCCACGTGACTGCAGGAGGGAAGGAGTGGCAGACGCTTCCACCGACCCCGAGGGTCTCGCCTGGCTCCCGCCCGGCCCCTGGGCGCCCAAGTATGCAGCCTCTCCTTTGCACCACAGGCACTGATTTTAAGTAAACCCCAAATTTATTAAAATTTATGTACTTGAAAATAAACATGTAATATATACCTTGCTGAAATTTGAGTGTGCCTACTTTGTCAGTTAAAAACCAAAAAGGCCCCAAACTATATTCATTCCATGAAAAAGAAAAAAAAATAACTACAGTCACTGATACAGGGTCTTTTCCTCTGTCAGAAGCTCCGGTGCTTTTTACTCCTTCTGAATTCCTTTCTGTCTAATAAATCCTATCTTACCACTCGGTTGTGGTCTGTGGGTTTAATCTTCGAATCCCCAAGGCCAAGGACCTACTGAAGAAAGATTAATTCCGGTAACATCACTACATGAAAGGGTAGAGTTGATCCCAACTCTTTGGCAAATAACTTAGAAGACAGGCAGGGCTGAGGGGCTCCGAGGTCATCTTCACCCTTGATGCACTGTCCCCAGGATCCTGCCATGCCAGGCATTTTATGGACACATGACAACTCCCTACCTCACTACTCTCCAACCCAGTGGCACCCCAGAGAGGAGGGCAGAAAAACATGCCCTATTCTCTGTCTGGATAAAGCATCAGGTTCCCAAGATTCAATGATTATCCTGGCTGTGGCCACAGTCAACATTAACTCCCACATTTGGATAGAAATTACCGATACTGTGTATCAAGGGTCAGCCCAGCAGAGTAAACTCTGAGTCTCATGTGCCGTGTCCCGAGGGGCGCGGCACTAAACGTGTCTGATTAGTTTCAGATGCTGAGCTCAAACATATACAACCCCTCTGCAAATTAGCAGAGCAGACCTAGAGATTTCAGCAGAAAGCAATTTTTCTTTATGTTAAATGATAACAGGGAAATGCCTTAATATTTCTCTGCTCTCATAGATGCAAACGACACAGCCCGACCCCAGTTAAGTGTACAATGCATGGAGTAGAGGTAGAAAGAAACCACTTGCTGCCTTCTAGTTAATAATTTCCTATCTGCTGAAATATAAACTTGGCCTTGGTGTTGTCCTTAGAATTGAAGAGCTACACTTTAAAATTAGGGAGTGCATATAATAAAGCGGAAAAGCATTTGCGTAAACTGTTAGATACAAAGAAAACTAAACAAAATATTAGGGACAATACCATTGCATTAGCCAGACAAAGAGCTAGGGATTCTTACAGAGTTAGAAGAAAACATGATAAGTTTAAAAGCATTCATTTTAGTAATGAACCTATGAAATATTTCTTTTGTCACTCTACCTTATTTCTATTATAGTTTATATAAGTTTATTTGGTTAGTTTTTAAAGGTGTTGAAAAGGTACAAATAGGGCCGTTCATGGTGGCTCATGCTTGTAACCTTAGCACTATGGGAGGCTGAGGCAAGAGGATTCCTTGAACTCAGGAGTTTTGAGATCAGCCTGAGTAAGGGCAAGATCCCCATCTGTAAAAAAATAGCTGGGTGTCATGGTGAGCACCTATAGTCCCAGCTACTTGGGAGGCTGAGGAAGGAGGATCACTTCAGCCCAAGAGTTTGAGGTTGGTGTGAGCTATGATGCCACAACACTCTACCCAGGGTGACAGAGTGAGACTCTGTCTCAAAAAAGAAAAAAAAGAAAAGAAAAGGTACAAATAATTAATAGGCTAATGTGAATTAGCATGTATTTCTATGCAGAAGTATAAAAGGAACCACAACAGTATGGGGTTAGACACATAAACCAGTGTTGTGCAAAAAGTGTTGAAACAGACAAATGCATACACAGAAACTTGATATACAACCAAAAAGGAGGTAACAGTCAGTGGGAAAAAATAGGTTCTTTCTTCACACAACATTTGAAAATAAACCCCAAGTAAGGGAGAGTCCAAACGTGAGAAAATAACACTAAAAATTTTACAGGAAATTCAGATTATCTTTAGTCCTTTAGGGTAGGGGAAGAATCTCTCTCTCTCTCTTTTTTTTTTTTTTTTGAGACAGAGTCTCACTCTGTCACCCTCCACAGAGTGCTGTAGCGTCACAGCTCACAGCAACCTCAAACACTTGGGCTTAAGCGGTTCTCTTGCCCCAGGCTCCCAGGTAGCTCGGAGTATAGGTGCTCACCACAATGCCCGGCTATTTTTTTGTTGTTGTTTAGCAAGTCTGGGCCGGGTTCGAACTCGCCAGCCCCAGTGCATGTGGCCAGAGCCCTAACCACTGCGCTATGGGTGCCGAGCCAAGGAAGGATCTCTTAAATATGTATTACATATATTTAGGAGAAAAAGGAAAAATTAAATGATGTTAAATTAAAAGACAATCATTGTACAATAAAAGCAAACAAAATTGAATTCAGAGTCTCACTCTGTCACCCTGGCTGTGAAAATACAACTCATAAAGAGAAGACCAGAATTAATCAGCACAGGGCAAGATGCTAATCCTTCCTAATCAGGGCTGGAAACTGAAGCTACACGAGATGCCCTCTGAAGGCTGAAGGGACGTGGCTGCAGGTGCCAGCCAGAGGGCCCGTCAAATGGACAAGCGTCTGTGAGCAATCTGTCAATATTCCACAAAGTGGAAGATGAATCTTTCTGACGACTAATAATCTCTCTTCTAGAAATCTCTCTACTTATAAACAGTGACATATATCAAAGTTGCTAAGTCCTGAAACACTGGAATGACCTACATGTCCATTAAAAGGAAAATGGACAGATACGTGGATGAACAATGCAGGCGTCATCGTGGATAAACCTTAAAAAGAATGTTGAGCAGAAAAGTACACTCGGAGTACGGTACCACTCATGTAAAGTGTCGAGACAAGTGAGGCGCTGAGTTGCAGCCTGTACAAGCACCTGCCCCCTCCAAGCAGCACAAAGGCACGCCGTGGATTACAAACCCCACATCAGAGTGTGGACACTTCTACGGAGGACCCCGGAGCACAGGGGACCCTGGGGGACAGGGATGTGGCTGCAAGTGGCTGCCCTTACCCCTCGTCCCACAACTCACCGCAGATGCAGGTTCTCACAGCCATTCCTCTCCCAGGAGGGGCTCTTTTGGGGAACCAGTTCTGGGGTTCCAGCAAGGTCCTGGTCACTGCAGTCCTCCTGGTCTGTGGCCCACTTGTCTTTGGATTTCATGCTGTCATGTTGTGAATCCAGAGAGACAATATCGGAGGGGGAGCTCATCACTCCTGAGTCCTCGGTCGTGTCTTCTGACGCGAAGCAGCTGCTCACAGACACCGTCTCCTCGGCCTCAGACAGCACCTGCGGGGCTCCATCCGGGCTGCCGTGGCTGCTGGGTCCCAGGGGAAGGCTCACTGGACGAAACACAGCAAGGACAGGTCAGCCCAAATCGCTTGGTTCCCACACTGCTTAACACGTGCAGCATCAGTTTGTCTGACTTCTCTAAAATTTGGGATTCAGGGGGTTAAAAATGAGAAAAGATCCGCATTCAAACACAGCTCCCTCTTCTCAAAACCTTTTAACTCAGAGGGGGCCATATGTGTATGTACGATTGAGAGCAAATTTTCATTAGCATTTGCTTAATTAGCCTTATTAAATTTGCATCCTCTCTAAGACTATGGGCTTTTACAAATTCAGAGTAGCAATAAATGCGGTTGTTTCCAGACTGACTTTCAGTGCAACTGAACTTGTTTTAGAAAACATTAAGAACAGAGTTTTTAGACATATAAACAAACTTAGAAATAAAGAATACTGGTTTGGAAACCGCTGACAAATACTCCAGTTACATTTGAAAGTGGATTCTCTCCTCTTCCAGCTCTGGCTCCCCCTCAACTTTCCTCCAAGAGACAGGTGTCCTTGGTGGGACTCCCTGGCTCCGGAGCACTCAGTATGACCGGCCACAGGGGACGCAGCCCTCCCGCACGGCAGCCTGGCTGCCGGGGACACACTGAGTACGAGTGTGAAGTCACAATGTATTTTCTTACTGACTTTCTAGGTTCTCTAGAGACGTAGAAAGCTCTATGCAAGAGCTGGAGTTTGAAAAACAAAAATACACAACTCTAGGACAGATGTACACCAGGGTTGTTGTTTTTAATGTAGAAATCGATTTTAAACTTCAAGACCATTGGAGACATCTGCCTCAGCACTGTTTATGACAGTGCAGGACTGAGGACTGTGTTTTGTTGACGTCCCAGTGTATTTTGTCTTAAAATCACTCTTCTGCTGAGTTGTTACTGGACGCCTAGAGAGTTACTCCATGTAACCACTCACTGACTGTGAAGTGACATCGTAACCGTACTCAGCAAAGCCAGAATTACATCTGGACAGCAGACTAACAACACATAATTAAAAAAGCCAAAAGAAAATCCCTTCTTTCTTTTGTTATGGTTTAGCTGAGATCTCAAACAATGAGACAAACAAAAGAGCAAAAGAACATACATTTCACAAAAGAGCTCAAAAGTAAAGAACGGAAGGGAAAGGAGGAACGGTGCAGGGAAGCACAGATGCACAGGTGACACGCTGAGTGCAGTTGAGTGCTGGTCAGCAGTGGCCTCTGCCAGTTCTCCCAGCTTTTGCTGCAAGATTTTTAAAGGACAAATACAGAGAAGAAAAACCGTCCAACACTTCCTACAGCCCAAAGCTCTGTCTGCGAGGGCTTGCTGATGAACTGTCCCACTGGGGATGGCTGCCCACTGTCCCCTGCCGCAGTCCTCACATCAGCCCCGCGATGGCACCCTGTGGCCACGCCCATTCAGACAGCTGCTTGCTGCACAGAAGACCGGTTGCTGCAGCCACCGGGCACTCCCTGTTCCTGCCATCCCTCTCTCCCCTTGTGCCAACATCACTGAATAATAAAACCAACACTTTTTTTAGTCTGTTCTGTGAAAAACTGCATGCAGCTTTCAGGTCACAGAGACCTGGACCCCAATCCTGGCACAGTGCTGTGTCCTGGCAGGCAGGGGCAATGCTGTCTGCAGGGTTTTGATGAGAGAGGGTGGAAGGTCGCTGATGGGTCTCTCTCCTCTCTTTAGGGCAACGTGCAGGGACTCCATCCCTGCCCAGATAGTCCCCAAGACGGGACCTGGGGACACAGACTTCAATCCAAGTCTCTGGCAATTCAGTTTTTGCAGGGACAGATGTGTACACCAAGAATGACAATGCCTGACAGTACTGCCAACTCTTGGGGCCCTTCCAGAGGCAAAAGGGGGAGGCAGGTGCAAGGGAGGTTGGTACACAGTGGGCACCAAATACTACGGGGACGCTTGTCCAGGCTGGTGCTCCCCGCTCCCCCCATAGCTGTCAGTGGAGTGTGAGGCAGTCTTAAGAAATGTGCCCTCAGCCACCCTCTCACCCGCCCCATGAAGGCTTTGAGGGCACCAGGTAAGGAGGTTAGCCTGGCACAGATACCCTGGGCATCGGAATGCATCCCCATGTGGGGACTCCAACCCTGCCCCCAGCACTTTTCTATCCACTCCTAAGATGAGGGTGCTCATCTGAGCTTTTTAGCTATCCCTCAGAAAGTACAAAGCAAGAAAAAAAAAAGGTCGAGAGTGGTGGTCTAAATGAAGGCAACTGAGAAGTCCCATGTTCAGCACACACGTGTGACAGCATCTGGAAAACGCCCAACCCCGAGTGCTGTCCCCAGAGCGCCCTTCTTGCGCAGCTGAGCCCCTCCCACGCCTACCCCTGCGGCCAGGTGGCTCCATCTGCAGCAGGAGCTGGGCAGGTCAGTCGGGGCCCTGCTCTCGGGTTTAGCAGAGGTGAGGGAGGGAGTCGCCCAGGAATGGGAAGGCCACTTGCATAAGTGCCACACGCAGCGGAAACAGGGGTGCGGGGCCCTCCTGCCACAAGGGTGGGACCTTAGCAGGGAAGATGGGCCAACTTTTCAAAAGGGATGCCTGAACCAGCTCAGTACATCCCCAGCAAGCCTTCCTGGTCTGCAAGCTGACTGCAAAGGGCTGGGGAGGCGGGAGGCCCCCACAGCACCAACGCCTGAGCACAGCAGCACAGTTCTGAGAAGAGGAACAGACCCTCCTGCGAGGCGCCAACCTGGCTTGGTGTCGGATTTCCGGCGGGTTCTAGTCACTGCTTCCTGCCGTCAGCACTCGGAGTGAGCGTCCTTTGTCCAGAATCAGGCACCCCCATGTAACTCGCCCCGCCCAAATCTCCTTTCCTCTTTTGGTGGTTCCAATGATAAACCCCACAGACTGTAACATGTTTTGATAATTTCCGAATGAGATGATGCTACAGGAGACTTTTTTTCCTTCACCAATTGTAAACGGAAACCCAGATCGCCAAAGTAAAACTTAGAGCCACTTTGCTGTGGCAAGGGTGGCAGCCTATCTCTGTGCTTCCTATTTCTCACCCTTCACACAGGGCCAGTGGATCCAGGCCAACCCGAAACCCAGGAGCACCTGCAGAACGAGGGGGACTGAATGAGCAGCCCCAACCCCACAGTCCAGCCCAGCTCCCCTCTGAACTCGGAACGATCCTCTCCCCTTTCTATAAAATAAACAGGTTGGTTGTAGTAAACTATAAAAATCCCTTCCAGACCTAGAGTTGTATCAGCTTTTGAAATTCCAAATAAAAATACGAGATATAAACACCCTGTTTGACAACGAATAAGACGTCTCCTTCATCCTTTCTGCTATTTTGTCTTCCCTAAGAGTGTAAGCCATTATTTTTGAGTTGATTAATGCACGGGCAACTTTGCTTTTAAGGCATGAACATGTTTAAACTAAACATGTTTTGAACTAAAAAAATCATTTTGTAGAATTTTTGCAAATGTGAGCGAACACACTTAATTTGTCTTCAGCAGAAACCCAATATAAATTCACGATTAAATGTTCCTCCAAATGAATAGCCATGGAGCTTAAGCACAGAATATTAACCCTCCACTGTCCTCCTCCTAAATTATATAAATATAATCCCACAGTTCAAATGCCATAATGTGTATCTAAGGGTTTTGGCAAATTCTCCAACTTGACTCTAAAGGAGAAAATGCTAATTGAGGGCCACTACTAGCTCCTCACATTGAACACAATCACTCTCAGTTTGTTTGAGTTAAATTTTTACAAAGTCTGCAAAGAAAATTTCATCACTAAATATAGATAAAGCAGTTCCAAGTACTTCTGTAATGGATTCATTTTTATTGTTGTTTTATTAAATATGAATTAAAGACCTTATATCCTATGATATTACTTTTTTGTGATTAAGAAAGGCAATCTCTGAAGAGTCAATTTTCACCAAGTTTATGCGGCTTAGACAAAAAGTTTCAAAGGAAGACAAAATATCTCCCCACCCCACACTGATGGCTGTGGTTTCTGGACAGTGCTCACAGCCGACCAGCAAGGGCCCAGCCTTCATCTCCTGCCTACGATGATTAAGTTCTCTATGTTCCACGCCCTGGGAATCAATGAAGTGTTCCTGAATGAGGGGCACAAACTGACAGGATGCCTCTCACTAAAGTTTGTATACCTAACTCGAGTTATTTTGAACAACCATGTACCTCTTTCTCTTTTTAACTGACATCTGGAAATTTCCATCACTAGTTCAGCTGATTGCAACAGATATAAACTTTACTTGAAAGACTGAGTTGTAAATAATAGTATTGTGAAAATAGATGTTTATTTTAAAGATACAATCAAAAGAATCTGGATATAGTAGACTCTTCATGTCTCATACTCTCCATGTGAAAGTGATGAGCAATTCTTCCTTCAGCAGGCAGAGCGTGGGGCACGGCTCTTCCGCCATGAACTGAATCCTGTTCTCCCACCACAGTCTCATCCTAATTGAACATACATTATGTCTGAGAGTTTTAAATCAAGATTCTTCATAAGATATGTATATAAATTTCAATTGAATTTTTATTGCCTCTCACCAAAAGGCAGGAGTGTTAAACTCTTTCAATACTCTTGTCATTGTGATAATTACCATAATATTCTATATATAATGAGAATATAGACGGGAATATATATTCCCATGTGTAATGTGTACCTACATTTTTTGCCCAAACTTTCAGGAAAAAAGTCAAATCTTTCTTTCTAATTTGTCGGGAGTCTCGTGGACACTAACCTGGGATGGTAGTCAACAGGCAGATGGCCCTGGGAAAAACAAGAGACTTTATACCAATCGTCTAGTATAAAGCCATAAAGTCCATAAAGAATTCAGCCTGCCTGCCTCCCACATCAATTTTTCAATTCAAATTTTTATTTGTTCCTGTAGATACTTGTTTTTTCTATCATAATGAAATTTAAGCATTTTAGTATTGTGATATAAGAAATTTTATGTAATGAAGAATTACAAAACACAAGAACAGATACGAGGTACAAGAAGTTTTATGTACTGAACTAATTTAGGATATGTATCTATCACAGAAGGCCCAGACCTGTCCATCACTGTCAGTATCAGAAGTAGCCTCTTCAATTTCTACATTACTGGCGTCCTCTGAAGGGGTGCTTTCCTCATCCTGATAAATTTCACTGTCCTCAATTCCATCCACACCATTGATGATGCCACATTTTTTAACTGATTTCACGACGACTTCCTTCTTGACACCATTCCACAATCTTAGGATCCAATCACCAACCTGGAAGTTGAATGCTTTCTTGATTCTGCTGTTAGGTATAAAATCATTACCAGCTGACTGTTCCCAATGCATCAACTCTTTCTTCATTAGGACCTAGAAAGGCTTGTT